>WAAB01008201.1:205013-231532 GCA_013389865.1 Piaya cayana
CCCCTCCCCCAGCCCCGTCCCCGCTCTCTCCGCCATGAACCCGCTGTTCGGTCCCAACCTGTTCCTGCTGCCGCCGGAGCAGCAGGGCCCCCCGGGGCCGCCCGAGCCGCCGGTCCCGGAGCCGCCGGCGGCCGCGGGTCCGTTCGCGGCGCCGCCCGCCGCCATGGCGCTTCGCAACGACCTGGGCTCCAACATCAGCGTCCTCAAGACCCTCAACCTGCGGTTCCGCTGCTTCCTGGCCAAGGTGCACGAGCTGGAGCGGCGCAACCGGCAGCTGGAGAAGCAGCTGCAGCAGGCGCTGGAGGACGGGGCTGCCGGCCGGGGACGGGGACCCCCGCGCCGCGACCAGGCGGTGCAGACGGGCTTGGTGGCCCCGATCCGCCCGCTGGGGCTGGGCTGGGGGCTGGGGCTGAGCCCGGCGCGGGCGCTGGGCTCGCCGGCCCAGCCGCCTCCCTCCTCCTCCTCCTCCCCCTCTTCCTCCTTCCCCGCCGCCTCCCGCTTCGCTCCCGGCACCATCTGGTCCTTCTCGCAAGCCCGGCGGCTCGGGCCCGGGCCGGAGACCACCCTGGTGCAGGGGCCCGGGGTGTCCTGGGTGCACCCCGACGGCGTGGGGGTGCAGATCGACACCATCACCCCCGAGATCCGCGCCCTCTACAACGTCCTGGCCAAGGTGAAGAGGGAGCGCGACGAGTACAAGCGCAGGTGAGGAGCGGGGGGGACGGGGGAACCGCATCCGTCGCCGGGGAGGGATGCAGGGTCCGCGCGGGGCAGGGGGGCAGAGCGTCCTTGGGAATGCGGGATCCAACGGGACAGAGCATCCCTGGAAATGTGGGCGCTGGGGGGTCCGAGCATCCCTGGGAGCGTGGGCACCAGGGAGGCAGAGAATCCCTGGGAAGGTGGGCACGAGGAGAGCAGAGCATCCCTGGGAAATGCGGGCACTGGAGGGACAGGGCATCCCTGGGAATGTGGGAACAAGGAGGGCAGAGCATCCCTGAAAATGTGGGCACCGAGGAGGCAAAGCATCCCTGGGAAGATGGGCACGAGAAGAGCAGAACATCCCTGGGAAGTGCGTGCACCAGAGGGGCAGAGCATCCCTGGGAATGTGGGCACTAGGGGGGTAGAGCATCCCTGGGAATGTGGGCACTAGGGGGGTAGAGCATCCCTGGGAATGTGGGCACTAGGGGGGTAGAGCATCCCTGGGAATGTGGGCACCAGGGGGGCAGAGCATCCCTGGGAATGTGGGCACTAGGGGGGCAGAGCATCCCTGGGAACATGGGAACCAAGGGGACAGCATCCTTGGGAATGTGGGCACTGGGGGGATGCAGCATCCATGGGAAATGTGGGCAGTGGGGGCACAGAGCATCCCTGGGAATGTGGGCACTTGGGGGGCCGAGCATCCCTGGGAATGTGGGCACTGGGGGAGGCAGAGCATCCCTGGCAATTTGGGCACCAGGAGAACAGAGCATCCTTGGGAAATGTGGGCACCAGGAGGGCAGAGAATCCCTGGGTATGTGGGCACTAGGGAGGCAGAGCGTCCCTGGGAATGTGGACAGTAGGGGTGCAGAGCATCCCTGGGAATTCAGGCAGCAATGGGACCGAGCATCCCTGGGAATGCAGGCATCAGGCAGACAGAGCATCCCTGGAAAATTTGAGCACTTGGGGTGCTGAGCATCCCTGGCAATGTGAGCACCAAGGGGACAGAGCATTCCTGGGAATGCAGGCACCAGGGGGGCAGAGCGTCCCTGGGAATGTGGGCACCAGGAGGAGCGGGCAGGGGCCCACAGGCAACCCTGGGAGCATGGTGCCAGGCAGCATGAGGTAGGATCGTAAGGCAGAAACATGGACCCTTGAGAGCGTTCCTTTGTGCCTGGGTAGCCCTTGCTTGCTTCCTGGTGTTTGAACCCTTTCAGGGTGCTGGCCACACCATTTTCCATCTTAGCAACCTGGTGCTAGAAATGTTTTTCCAAGTGGGGAGGAAATGACACAACACCAGGAGCTGGCGTTTTAAAGGGGAGGGCATCTGGAAATACTGGGAAGGAGGAGCAGCCAGAAAGTAGGTGAGGAACATGCATCGCTTGAGCGGGTTTGTATTGGATATTATCATAGAATCATAGAATGGTTTGGATTGGAAGGGACCTCTAAGATCATCCAGTTCCAACCCCCTTGCCATGGGCAAGGACAACTTCCGCTAGATGAGCCTCATCCAACCTGGCCTTGAGCATCTCTGTGGATCAGGCAGCCACAGCTTCCCTGGGTAGAGGTGCCAAGGGAAGGTGCCCAGAAGCCCCTCAGCAGGGTGGTGGGCTTCCCAGAGTCCTTTCCCTCCCCCGTGCTCTCCCAGCCGGTGCCTCAGCAGCAGCGGGCTGTGCAGGAGCATCCTGCTCCTCGGAGGCTTTCCTCCCGACCCAAAATAGCTGCGGCTTGGCATGTGCCTTGTAGAAGGGCGAAGCAGAATGCAAAGCTAATCTCTTGGCCGGTTCTTCTTTCCCATGTAGAGTGGCCACCGCTCTCACATCACGCTGGTGGCGCTTTTGTTTCAGGCCGGTTTCCGAGGCTGCTCCCAGATCCGCACGTAGGATGAGGTCAGGCGGGGAGGCTGGCATCGCCGGGGCAGGGCAGAGCGTAGGGCTGGACGACACCATCGCTGGCAGCTGATGCCACTGAGCAACTGCTTTTTTTTCTTCAGAAGAAAAGTTGCTTTGTGATGCTTCAGAAGCCGTTAGAGACTAAGTGGTTGTTTACCCAATGCAGCGGAATCAGTGTGCTGTGCCCAAGGGAACCACAGGTGCTGCTGACCTGTGCTTTGCAACCATGTTCTCTGCTCGAGGCTGGGGATCCAAGATGACACCTTATGGTTTTGGCTTTATACGGCTTTGGCTGAGCAGAATCCGATACTCTGAAGGCACTGAGCAAGGCACACGGAAAGGAAGAGCTGGCATCTCTTCTGTCCCTCTGATTACTGCATGTACCTAAGGCCTTTTATTATTAAACCAGGGGTTGGACTCCTCCTCCAGGGGCTCGCAGCCCTCC
This sequence comes from Piaya cayana, assembly GCA_013389865.1. Taxonomy (NCBI): domain Eukaryota; kingdom Metazoa; phylum Chordata; class Aves; order Cuculiformes; family Coccyzidae; genus Piaya; species Piaya cayana. The sequence goes on from WAAB01008201.1 coordinate 208,044, forward strand.
TTGCCTTGTGTTTTCAGATCAGATAGTGCAGACCTGGAGCCACAGTTTTGTCCCGGGTGCACTTGAGCCTCACCTGCTCAAAGTGGGTTAGCGAAAGGGGACCAAGTTGGGTTTGTCACTGCTACTGAAACACTGGGAGAAAGGAGAGTGTTTTGGGGTGCTCTGTGTAAACGGGCTTTGGGGAAGGCTGCCAGGGAGCTTGTAGGGGGAGTGGGGACACAGGGGACAGGTGGGGGCCACCATGAGCTGCCACAGGCTGGTGTTGGTGGGATCTATTTTTGGACTGTGTTACCAGGAGCTGGGGGAAAGCAGACCCCGCCCCCAGACCCTTTCCAGCACCAGGAACTTTGTGACGGGTGCAGCCCAGTCCCAAAGAGGGAAATGGACAGGAGGATCCCATTTCCACAGCCTTCCTGCTGAGGGCTGGGACACCAAGATCCCCTAGGAGCAGAGAGCTCCCTGCCATGGTGGGCTCTGAGCTGCTGTGGGGACATTGTGGCCAGTGTTGTCCCTTTGCCACATGCCTAAGGGCAGAGGGAAGAGCCTGTGTTAACGCAGGACTTCCCAGTTCTCTGATCCATGGCTTGGGTGCTTGGGGTTGCACTTTCTTCAGGGCAGCTTTGCCTCTGCACCCCATGGCACTCGGAGCAGTGAAGCAGGAGAAGCTTCTCTCTGGATATGCAGGGCCTGAAATTCAAACCTGGGATCTAGGAGAGGTGCAGGGGCAATAGGGGGAGACAAGAAGAGATGCAGCAGCAGGAGGGGGGCTGGCAGGAGCCATACTTGAGAGAAGCAGAGTGAGGCACAAAGTGTACCTGTAGGTATCATCCAGACCGGCTAGGTGCCGACATTCTGAGTCTCATCAGGTTTGTGCTGTCTGCTACATCTGTGTTCCCAAGCAGTTTTTATCTTGGATGCTGCAAAGACACGGTGGAGATGTGGGGTGAGTAGTGTTATTGCAGAGCGTACTAGAGTCACAGAATGGTTCGGGTTGGAAGGGGCTTTTTAGGATCATCCAGCCCAACCCCCTGCCATGGGGTTTCACTAGACTGGGTTGCTCAAAGCCCTTGACCTTGAATGCTTCCAATGATGGGGCATGCACAAGTTCCCTGGGCAGCCTGCTCCAGTGTCTCACCACCCTCATTGTAACAAATTTCTTCATTATGTCCAGTCTAAAAATGCCCTCTTTCGATTTAAACCCTTAAGTCCCTCTCTGTCTAGCTTATAAACAATCTTTCAGTATTGAAACAAGTATTGGAGAACATATCTTAGGGGAAGTGGTTAAGAGAGCTGGGGTTGTTTAGCCTGGAGAAGAGGAGGTTGAGGGGAGACCTCATTGCTCTCTACAACTACCCAAAAGGAGGTTGTGGAGAAGAGGGAGCTGGGCTCTTCTCCCATGTGACAGGGGACAGGACAAGAGGGAATGGCCTCAAGCTCTGCCAGGGGAGGTTCAGGCTGGACATCAGGAAAAAAAATTTCACAAAAAGGGTCATTGGGCATTGGCACAGGCTGCCCAGGGAGGTGGCTGAGTCACCTTCCCTGGAGGTGTTTAAAAGACTAGTGGATGAGGTGCTGGGGGACATGGTTTAGTGATTGATAGGAATGGTTGGACTCGATGATCCAGTGGGTCCTTTCCAACCAAGTGATTCTATGATTCTGTAAATGGCTGCAGAAGGTCCTTTGTTATTGCCCACCACGGAGGTGCAGGGCATTCACCATTACGATGAAACTCAAACGTAGTTTGAGTGCGGCCATAGAGGGAAGCGGGCAGCTTCAGGTCCACCACAGATGGGCGCCCTGCAGCACTGGCATGCACTGACCTTAGGGTAAGGTGCCTTTTACAATGAAGGGGATTTTTAAAGATGTCAGGGGTTGTTTACTTTTGCTAAGTGAACCTCTTGAGGAGGCACACCTGGCTGGGCGTGGGGCTGTAGGGATGGCACTGCACGACATCACGTCCACAGCTTTGGGAGGGCTGTTCTGCAGCTGGCAAGAAGATGGCTGAGTCTGTCTGCTGATGGGACCCTCCTGTCCTTACTGTCTGCCTTCTCCATTGGGCAAGTTGCTGCGTCGCTGCGGTGCAGGAAGGATGCACGTCTCCCCTTGGCGTGCGATGGGGGCTGTGGGGTCGTCTGGGGCAGCCTGGCTTCCAGGCAGCAGCAGCTGCTCATCGTGCCGGGGCTGCGGGTGCAGCGCTGCAGGCAGGTTATAATTAGGAGTGGTGCATTGCAGAAGGGAGCAGAGAAGAAGGAGCCAAGCAGGAGGCAAGCGGGAGAGAGGTTCGTAATGGACAGACATGCGGATTTGCCGCTTGCAGGGCAAATAGCTCTTGCCTCCTGCCTTTAAATCGTCGTTTATCTGATCTGAGCTCGTCTCCCACAACACTGGTGTGAAATGAATTCAAGGATTTGCAGCTATGCTTTACTTCCACAGTAAGTCTGTGCTATATAGAGACACAGAGGGAGGCGGGGACTGAAAAAGAGAGGAAGTGCCACACCGAGAAAGATGCTGAAAATATTTTCTTATGGTAGAAGGCGTTTTTTTCTCCCTGAGGATAGAGGCCTTGTTTGAACGGTTCCCATATAAGGGCAATTGTGTCTTCTAACTTTCTCCTTTCCTCTTTGACTCCCTCTTCCCCCAAAGGGATCGGGAACCCCTTTTGACTTCCCTTTTGTAGCTGCAGGATGCAGCCAACACCAACATGAGGAACTGCATGTTTTCTCCTTGTTTGAGTAAGGAGCTGTGTTGCTAGTCTTAGGAAATTCATAAGTCAGGACTTAGCCACATCATTAGATTGTCCTGGCACTCTGAGAGAACAAACGTGAGGGCTTTTCATGTGCTTTCTGGTCTTCTAGACTTTAGGATTTATGGTTCAAGTAAGCAAGAGGAGAGATTCTTTTTTCATGTCCTCATTGCCTGTGTCAGTGCTTGCAAGCATTAAATGGAAACCAGAGATCACAGCACAAGGCAGGGCCCAGCTGTGGTTGCTTTCCCAGAGAAATCGCGCTTTCTTAAGGAAATTTCCAGGCAGTAGCTGGGTAAGAGTGCAGCAGCCTTGGTCCGTGCTGCACCACAGGCTGTGCCAACCCATTTTGCTTTATGTGATAGTCATTTAGCAAAGAGCAGTAGAGCCTGGTGGCCTCCTGGCAGACCTTGGACTGGGCCAACACCGCAGCATGGCTCAAGATGATGATCTCATAGCAGTGAAATATAATACAATAATTGCTAGGTATTTGTGTAGCAAGGCTGGACACCTTGCAGCTTGGCTTTTTTGCAAAGCTGCAGAGCTGAGTACAGCACCCATAAAACATGGCATACACCGAATACAGCATCAACATCCATAAACTGTGACAATCCATCCTGCTTCTGTGCGGGACAAGACAAATCATAGAATCATAGAATCACCAGGTTGGAGAAGACCCACTGGATCACTGAGTCCAACCGTTCCTATCAGTCACTAAACCATGCCCCTCAGCACCTCATCCACCTGTTTCTTAATCCAACCTGTTCTTCAGCAGTACAGCCAAAGAAACTTCTGCCCCTGCTCGGGTAGCACAGCCTAGCAGAAGACAGCATTGGTAGAGGCGAAAGAGCAACCCTTGGTTGGTGCACATCATGGCCGTTCGTGCTGTGAAGTGTGGTTGTGGTGCAGGTNCGTGTTGGTGCACATCATGGCCGTTCATGCTGTAAGGCGGCCAGAGTGAAGTGTGGTTGTGGTGCAGGTGGGGGCAGCTCTGCAGTGTCTACAAGCCCATTATTGAGTGTTGGAGCTGAACCTAATTTGCCCCAAGGTCAAGGGGCTTGGGGTCGGACAGAGAGGCTTGTAGGCTGCGTGCGGCGCAGCTGCTCTGCCAAGCCTGTGGCTGGTGTCCCCAGTTCCCCCCGTCACAGAGCAGGCAGCCATTGGCCAGCCCATGGCGAGGGCAGGGGAGAGCACGGTGGGGTGTAGTTCATGGCTGCAGGGGTTGATGGGCATTTGACAGCTGCTGTCGTCTGGAAACAAGTGGCAATGCATTCCTGGGCACGCTCTCCTTCCCGCTCCAGTGCCATTGTCACCTCCTCTCAGATAGCTTTGGAGTGAGCAGCTGCTGCTCCCTCCTCTGTGACAGCCTGTGAGGCGAGGCTGGTGGGATCTGACCAACGTGTTTGTCTCCCTAGATGGGAAGAGGAATACACGGTTCGTGTCCAGCTTCAGGACCGGGTGACTGAGCTGCAGGAGGTGAGCATCACTGTCCTCTTCCTTCCCCTGCACCCCGACTGCCCTGCACTGGCGCTGATTTGCACGTCTCCCTCTGCCTGGAGCAGGAAGCCCAGGAGGCTGAAGCCTGCCAGGAGGAGCTGGCCATGAAGGTGGAGCAGCTCAAGGCAGAGCTTGTTGTCTTCAAGGGACTAATGAGCAATGTAAGTCCCTAACCCCCCTCTGACCAGCAGCAGTGTCCTGCCTGAATGGTGGGGCTCTGTGGAAAAGCAGTTCCCTGGTGGGGCGTATCCAGGGTGCAGTGAGCAAAGTAGGGGTGTGGATGCAGTCCTGCAGCGCAAGGGGGAAATGTGGGGGCTCCGATTCCTATTTTTACTGCCTAATATTCCTCCTTTGTCCCTCTCCTGTGGCGCTGTGGGTCCAGAACATCACGGAGCTGGACACCAAGATCCAGGAGAAGGCCATGAAGGTGGACATGGATATCTGCCGACGCATTGACATCACTGCCAAACTGTGTGATGTTGCACAGCAGCGAAACTGTGAGGACATGATCAAGATGTTTCAGGTGAGAATCACCTGCTGCTGCCCCAGGCTCAGCTGGCACCTCTGGGGAGGAGAGTTTCTGAAGGAGGTAGAAGAGACCACACTAGCCCCCTGCTAAGGGAGACACTTGGTCACCCTCTCCCTTGCTCTTTGCGGCCCCCTGCTTTCTGTCTCTCTCAGGTGGGCCAGGCAAAAGGCCATGGAGAGGAGGTGGAGAGCTCCAGATGTTGCTTTGGGCATCAAGAGTCCCCTCAGTCTCTCATTGATCTGTTGTGTTTGGCCTGGGGACCCCACAGTGGTAGGGGAACAGCTGCAGGAGGGAGACGAGTTACTTGAGTGTCTGTCTCTAATTCCATCTCTCTCCTTCCCCTTCCCTTTTCCGTCATCTTCTCTCTGTCTCTCTTGTCTGTCTCTGTCTCTCTCTCTCCTCTCTTTCTGAACGTTGCTGCCTTTCTGTCTCGCTCTCTTTGTCCCCACAGAAGCAACTGGTTAGTTCCATTCAGTTGAGAAAGTGTACAAATTTTATATTTTCTATATATCAGGTTGGACTGCAAATATTGACATATTTCACCTTTTTCAGACTGTCTCTTTTTTCCTGTTTCTGTCACTGTGTTTCCTTGTCTCTGGACTAGGGTGGTGGGCGATTTTAGTTTTTATGTAGTAACACCACTTTGTTTTTTCTCATCAGATTCATAGATTCCATCTTTAGTTGCTTAGTTTTAATTTTAGAAAATGCTAAAACCATGTTTTATCCATTGCACCATCTTTAACCTGATCATAATGAGCCCATCTCTCTCTCTCTCTCTCTCTCTCTCTCTCTCTTCTTTCTTTCTTTCTTTCTTTCTTTCTTCCTTTCTTTCTTTCTTCCTTCCTTTCTCTCTTTCTCTCTTTCCCTTCCTTTCTGTCCCTCCACCGTTCCTTTTCCTTCCATCTCCTCCCAACTGCCTACTCCCAACCTCGGACCCGGCCTCGTTTCTGTAGTCTCTGCACTTGTCTCCCGTTAAGGTCCCAGCCTCGGTGGGGCGGAAGCGGGAGCGGAAACAGGTCAGCGATGAAGACACCTCGCTGTCAGAGAGCGATGCCTCTCGAAAACCTGAAGAGGAAGAGGAGGATGAGACCACGGCTATGAGTATCAATGAGGAAATGCAGAGGATGCTGAACCAGCTGTGAGTGTGGCCCAGCCCGGTGCCGACTCACCTGCCATCACTCCACACCTCTGCTCTGGCCCCAGGCTCCCTGGTTTGGGGATGGCAGGGACTGCAGGTCCCTTTCCTGGTGGACAGTGAGGGGGGAGGTGCTAGCACAGGCTGCTTGTGCCCTGCGCTCCGTGTCGTGGTGGGTTTGCCCACCCTGGGAGTCCTGAGCCCACCCATGCTGTGGGTAGGAGCTGATCCAGCTCGCCTCCTCTCATCCCCCGTCCCACCTCTCCGGAGTCCCTGCCTGAATTTGCCAGGGCTGCTGACCGTAATGCCAGCCTCTTTCCTGCCAGCTGGTGGGTTTGAGCAGGCTTGAGCTCACCCTGGCTAGATCTCCAAGAGCTGCAGTCCTGCCAGCCAGCAGGGAAAAGGCTTTTGCACCAATGTGGCCCCCTGCCTGCTGCGGTTTTCCTGCTGGGTGCTGATGCGCTGTTCTCTTGCCCCCAGGAGGGAGTATGACTTTGAGGATGACTGTGACAGCCTCACGTGGGAGGAGACCGAAGAGACGCTGCTCCTCTGGGAGGACTTCTCTGGATACGCCATTGCAGCTGCAGAGGTGCAGGGGGAGGTAACGGTGCTGTTAGGTCTCCTTGGGGATCCAGCTCCGGGTTGGAACACTTGGTCCTGCCAGAGCCTGAGAAGGTGCTCCCTCCCAGACCAGACTTCAGCCCCTCTATCCCTTGCAGGCCGGTACAAATGCTTCCTCACCACATCCCATCTCCTCTACACAAGTACATCACTGCATTCTTATGAAGGTCTCTTTGTTAGACAGACCAGGGACCTGTAGCCTGAAAGATGTTCTGAGGGACAAGGCCGGCACGTGCAGGGATAGCTGCAGCCCTCCTGGAAGAGAAGACCTCTTCTGACTGGTGGTCCCTTGCTTGGGCTCTCCAGTCCACCTGCCCACTGTGCAGCAGCAGTGTCCGAACAGAGGCTTCAGTATTTGACCACAGCCCTCGCCATCCCACATCTTCAGCCCCTCGCAGTCCCATGGGAATGTCACACTTGGGGATGGTCTGTGCTCTCCAAAGCTTCTGTGCATTGCTAGGCTCAGTCCAGGCTGACGTGCTCACTGCCTGGTTTGGGGAGTCCTTTACCCCGTGTTGGCAGACTGACTCGTGCCTTATTTATGCTACATTGCTTCTGTTTCTTCCTCTTTTCCCTGTGCTGCCGGTGATTGTTTCTCTCTTGCCTTTGGTTTCTCATGTCAGATGCCTCCCTGTCTCTAAACATGCCATCTGCTCTCCCCAACAGCAGGATGACAGCCTGGAGAAGGTGATCAAGGACACAGAGTCACTGTTCAAGAGCCGTGAGAAGGAGTACCAGGAAACCATCGACCAAATAGAGGTGGGAGGAGAAGGGGGAGGAGGAGGAAGAGGAAATGGGGAGGACATGGCACATAAGGGCATGAAATAGGGGCCTGGGTCCCCAGGGGAGGAAGACACGGTGCTGGAGCACGTAGCTGCTGTTGAACACAGCAGCCTCAGGTCATAGGATGTTTTGGGTCAGAAGGGATGTTAAAGATCATCCCCAGTTCTGACCCTCTGCCATGGGTCAGAACCTTCCACTGAATCAGGTTTCTCAAAGCCTCATCCAACCTGGGCTTGAACACCTCCAGGGACAGGGCAGCTATAGCTTCTCTGAGCACTCTGTGCCAGTGCCTCACCACCCTCACAGGAAAACATCTCTTCCTAATACCTAATCTAAATCTCTCCTCTTTCATCTTAAAGCAATTCCCCGTCTCCCTACCCCTGCACTCCCTGATACAGAGCCCCTCCCCAGCTTTCCAGTAGCCCCTTTCAGTACTGGAAAGCTGCTCTAAGGTCTCCCTGGATGTCTGGAGATGTCCAGAGTCTGTCCATGGCCCCTGCCCTGCACCGTGCCCCGGGTTCATCTATGCCTTCTTTCCTTGGGCAGCTGGAGCTGGCCACAGCCAAGAATGACATGAACCGGCACCTGCATGAGTACATGGAAATGTGCAGCATGAAGCGAGGCTTGGATGTGCAGATGGAGACTTGCCGACGGCTCATCACCCAGTCTGGGGACAGGTGAGTTTGACCAGGATACCTGTGCTCCGGGGAAGGACTGCACCCAGGGTTGTGGCGAGTGGGATCTGAAGCACGGGGTGGTTATTTCTGCCCTGCCTTGCTGTGGCTTGGGGAGAGGGCAGTTCCCAGAGGCTGTTGGACTCACGGTGACCAGCCAAGGTCGTGGTGCCACCTCAACAGGAGGTGGTCTGCATCCAGGTGTCCATTTTGATAGGTGAAGCCAAACAACCCTGGTGGGGAGAGGAACTGCCATTGTGCTGGGACACTGTACAGGAACCCAGAGGTGTGTGAGGCCAGGGTGGCTCCAGGCTGGGAACCCCCATGACTTTCACTCTTTGACCCCTAGCCTCACACGCCATGGCAGGATCCTGAGCAGGCTTCTCAGGCATCTCTCCCAGCCCTGCTTCATGCTCCAGACCTCTTGGCTGGTGTCCTCTGGGACACCCTCTCCAGCACCCAAGGGTTCCTGAAGATCCATGCATGCCCCAGGGGAGTGAGAAGGACACTTCAGCTTCTCTCCTTGCTCTTGTGCCACCTGCCCACACTGGACTTGTTCCTATCCCTCCTCCTCGGTAGTGCTGTGACCGCTGCTCTTTACTCTTCTCTGCAGAAAGTCTCCTGCCTTCACCCCAGCCTCCAACAGTGAGTCGGCCCCAAACGAGGAGAGCGAGGAGTCTGACCGTGACCCCCCTAGTGACGCTTCCATCAGATAATGAGGGGAAGCCCTGCTCCCTCGGAACCCCTTCCTGGCATAGGGGTGCCTGAGCCACGCCTGGGAAAGACTGTCAGGGACGTGGAGTCGCTGGTAAACGTCTGTCACCCAGGCTCACCCCTGTTGAGGGGTGCTTGGCAGATCCCACACCCCCCTGCCACCGGACATCTTGCCAATGGGAATAGCTAGATAGACCTGAGGGCCCTCTCGCCTGGGCTGCTCAGTCTCCAGCCCCTTCCCTATTCCCTTCCCTGCTTTGGTTAAACCTCGGGTCAGGCAGGGAGGCTCCAAACCTGCCATGGCAGTGTTTTCCAGGACTTGTACCCAGACCAATCTCCTCTGGCCTCTGGCCTGGTACGCTTGACCTGCCCCTGCCCTCCCTACGCCACATGGAGCCGAATGAGAAACGTACCTCCCTGCAAACTGGACCTGACACTGGTGCCAACTGGACTGAGTCCAGGGCTGTCTCCGTCCGTGCTGCTGGATGGGCACCTGGCTGGTACCCACACCACGCCGGGCACCCTGAGCACCCCTGACTCCTCTCTAGGGTGAGGACTGAGTCCTGCTCACCGTGCACTTTGCTTTGCTGCGCGTCAGTGGCGCGCTCGCGTCTGTGTTCCAGGGCTGAGGGATCATTAAATGGGACAGTTGCTTTTTCTACAGCTTTGCCAGGTGTGGGCTCTCCCTGCGCTGCCGCGGACACTGCACAGCTCAAGGTGGGGGGTGTACTCCACTGGAACCCCAACCCCACATCAAGGGGGGCCTCTCATGTGACATTCTTGCCCCTTGGATGTGCCACGCGGGCCTGGCAGATGGGACGTGGCAAGATTCCTGCTCTGGAAGCCACTGGTCCTTGACAGGCTGTGTGCAGCTGTGTGGGCTACCTTGGAGCATCATTAATACTGAGCTTGAGAGATTGGAAACATCTCATCGTTGGAAAACAAAGCTGAACGTGACTCGCACCTTGTAGACCTTCCTCTCCCAGAGCCTGATTTCCTCTGCCACACCAATTTTTTACCAGGCCATCCCAGAGCACTTTCTTGCCTGTCCCCAGTCTCATGTCCAACCGCACTGTAACTGCAGTGGGCATTCTCCTTGACCCACCATCTCTTGTAGCATTTTCCTGGGTGGCTGCTGCATGTGCCTCTCTAGTGACAGGCTGCTGGGGCCCCACAGGGTGGCAGGAGGGGTTGAGTAGCCTGCTGGGAAGTGGTGTTTTGCGGGGCCGTCTGCTGAGCCGCGGAGCCAGGCTGCACCATACCGTCAAGGCAGGTGAAGCTCCAAAGGAAAACGCTTCTTGCTAAAGCTACAGAAAGGAGAAAGTAGATGGCAGTAGAGTTTTCGGATCATCTCTAATGTTAGCGAAGGTAGATGAAATGGGGCCTGGGGGCTTATCTCTGTAGGCTTGGCTTGGGTAGCTAACGCTGTTGCGTGTTGGAGCTGTGGGCCCCGGTGCATCCGCACAGTGCAGCTCAGGGGGTCACCATTTGGGCACCATCCTGTGCCTGTTAAGGCATGTGTCGGCATTTCAGTGTAGGAGGTGAGGCCCTGCGAAGAGCAGCAGAAATTAGCAACCGAGGGAACCTCCAGGGCAGGGTGCGGCTGGGGTGTTGTAGCTGGCGTGGGGAAATTGCAGTTTGTGAGCCAGCGGTCTGCTCTAGCTGTGTTCTGACTCACGAGTGCCATCTTTGCCTCTCACGGGGAAGCTGGGAGAGCATTTCTCGGGAGGCAGACAGGAGGTGTGTGCGTCGGTGCCTGTCAGGAGACAGGGCCTTCACCATGGGCCTCACCCCCTTGCCTGACTGTTTCTTTCCCTTTTCTCTTATTTATTATTCTTCCTAAAATACCTGAAGCCAGAGGAAGTATTTTACTCTGGACTTTTTCTTTCTAGTCATCATGCCTCACACATAGCAGCTTAAGGATCACTTTCTATCCTGCCTGGAGGCTCTTTTGCTTATGCAAATCCTCTTCCCCATACATTTCTTGGCAGCGTTTTCTGCCCTTTCTGTGCTGAAAGATCTCTGTGAACAGCCGGCTAAGTCTGGCCTCCCTCATGTGCAGTTGATGACATACGTATCTTGGCGTCTTGGTACTGCTTAAGAAACCCTCAGGACTGTAGAGCATGTAGGCTGAGGAATTCTAAGGATGAAGGACAGAAGGACCAACATCTCTGCCTTGATCAGTCGCTGCCCACAGGAGCAGCTGGTGCTGCCAGACCAGGACACGTAGGGACCCCAGTCCTACCCTGCTTGTCAGAACTTAATTTGCAGTGAAACTGAGATCTCCCTTACCCAGGTGTGCAAGATGCTGTTCTCTGAATTGTGTCGCCAGCAAAAGGCTCCATTCCCCAAGGGGTGTGAAAGCCTGTGAGCTCTCACTGGCAGGACACATAACTAATCTTTTGCCTCAGCAATTTCTTAGCATGAGAGGCACAGCCCAAGATCTCCAGTGGCAGCCAAACCATCTGCCCTGCATCTGCCAATCCTTCAGTGGTGACCCCACATCTTTGATGATGGAGGTTTATTTAACTTTTCTCTATGGGCTCCTCCCCATTCTTTGGGGAGTATCTAGCCTGCTTTTCTTCACAATGAGCCCTGCTGGGAACTGTCGTATCTAGGAACCGTTCAGTGCTGTGATGCTTGTTGCTTCCCTAATCTCATCCTTTTTCCAGAACACCAGGCGGTACCTTCTCAGGAAGCAATACCAAAGGAAATTGTCTAGCAAAGACCCTGCTGCTTGATTTTTTGAACACCAGCTGGTCCGTGTTCATCTCTCAGGGAATTATCATGTATCTCGTTTACCCTTAGACCCCAGTCCATTCAAAAGTCTTTGTTTGTTCCAAACTTTCCCAAAGTCTTGGTTGCAGGGGCAGCCTGGCTATGAATGGAGGGAGCCTTTTCCTGTTCTTGAAGAGATGATGAGTTGATGAAAGGAACTTTGGAAGAACAGGTCAGTTACTCTTTCCAGCCGACTGTGCTAACCCCACGACCATGTTGCAGCTGAGCCTGGTTTGGTCCTTAGAGCACTAGGGCATACCTGGGCATGTTCTGTCTTGCTTGGTGTCCATAGGAATGTCTGTTGCTCAAGTACAGTCCAAGCACAGGTAAGTCTTATAGAATGGGGTCTCATGGCAGGATGCATCTGGGCAGTCCCTCCGTCAGCATCCATCTCGGGACTCCTCAGGCGTGGTTGCCCTCTGGTCACCTACACGAACATCTGTCTAAGACCTTCCTTTTAGGATCATATCTCTCTGGATTGGCAGCAAAGTCCTCCCATTGAATGTGCAGGCAAGCTGGCTTATCTTCCCCACCAAGTCCATCTTGGTGTGGAGATTTACTTTGTCAGTCTGAGAACACGATAGTGATAGCTCTGGCTGCCCACTCCCCAACATTTGGATTGTTGTGTCTAGGAGAGGACAGGCACAACTTTTATATCAGCAGCAGGAGTGGCACAAACTCCCTCCCTTGCAGTAAGAGATGTGAATGGGTCCAGTTGTCAGCATCCTGCCTCCCTGAGGTGCTGAAGGACACAATCAGCCTTTGAGCTGCAGTTCTCCATGCTCCCTGTGCCGACATCAGCCTCCTGGCAAGGGTCTGCAGCAGGTGCTGCCAAGCATTTTGCATAAGTGAGCCCTGACTCCCTGCTGAATGCATTTCTGATCTTGTAGCATGCAGAGTGGCCTCCCCTGCCCCTTCCATGGTGAAACTCCCTAGGATTCATGTGAAAGATGAGTGCTCATCCTCAGACCCTGTCTGGCAAGATAGCTCTGAGCCTAGGCCCACTGAATTTCTTGACAAAGGCTACCACATTTTCCCACAGAGAGGGTAGGGAGCATCACCATCCTTGCAGCTCGCTACATGGATATGGGATGTTCTTACTGGCTCTGGAAGAGAGTTCAGTCCAGCTAACTACTGAGTAGCCCAGATCCTCCTCCTTGTGTTAAGCAAGCCTGCTCTCTCCCTTTACTTATTCCGGGTTCACATCTGTTTATTGCTTTCTCAAGTACCTGTGGCACAGAATGTTCCAGAACTTGCGTGTGATGATCAGGTATGTTAAATATTCTGGTTATGGGTGATAAACCTCCTTTCTAAAGGAGAGGTCAGAATTAACATAGAACACAGTGGAATGCTGTCTTCTTCGGGAGGAATCTGGATGATGCATGGTCCGGCTCCTGAAAACATCTTGCAAGCCCCTACACACGGTGATTAATGCTGAGAGTGACAGTAAGGCGGCATGGAGAACCGGATGGGCTCAAGAAAGCTTTAGGGAAGTCCAGTCTCCATTGAAAATTTTCCACTGGATGTATGGGACTGTGAGAAGTATTTTAGATGTGACGTTTCTAAATGTTTGTGCCAGTTTCTCTTGGGATGGGAGTGTAGGATGCTGTAGGTCCTCTGGCAGAAGGAGGTATAGATCTCATAGCTCTGTAAGCTGAGAAGGTACTAAGGCAAGGCTGTAGAAAAGGAACTCAAGTGGTCGCTAAAAGACTTCATGATCAAGTTGAACCAATATCACAAGAGATGGGAAGAGGCAGCATTTTCACCTTGCACAGCAGACCATATCTGGACAAGCTGCAAGAGAAAATAGACGTTCTTCAAGTAGGAAGAAATTAATTGACATTTTTAATATTTGTGGCCACATCATAGAACTGCTGGCTCACCATGCTGGTAAAGGTGAAATAGGCAAGAGCAATTGTGAATTAGAGGGTGCAAGCTGTGCTAAAGAATCACATTCACTTTAAAGCTAAGAACAAAACAACATGATCTAAGACACATTTTTGTCAAGGGTCTTTTATATACTCCTGAATCACCAAACAGAACATGGTGATTTGTTTCTTAACTACCTCTGTTTTGTGTGAAAATGAAAATTAATGTTGTCGTGGGAGGCTTTGTCTAGGGATACTGAAGAATGTGCTGTGCCATGGAGAGTTTCTCATCAACTTCTAAGTGACGGCATGCCCAAGTAAGGCAATGATTTCAGGTGTCCTCATGACAGATGAAAGGCTGGGTTAAGAGTCATGGTTGCCTAAAGACTTGATCAACTGAGAAAAATCAAGATATCAACAAAAATGCCATAAGGGAGAAGTGCATGGTGTTATGTAGCATTTTCTTACAGTGAAATTGTTTAGGGGAAGTATTAGAAAAGTATGATTAAGTGGGAGATCTGGGTAAACTCTCTTCTTCCCAAAGTTATCCAAAAAGCTGTGATTTAGTGAGAAGATAACTGACAGCTAACTGCTTCCTTGAGTAAGCGGCCTTGTGACAATGGTACTTAGAAACAAGAAGAGCTAATAAAAATAATAATAAAGCCTGACCTTAATTAATAAATATAAATCTTGTAACAACTACAGTGACTGTGGGTGGAGGAAGACTGTTAGAGGGACAACAACATAATTCAGCTGTATAAAAAAGGTCTTCTGTTACTCACATCATGCCGAGAAAAATATAACTGTAGTTGGATGTCTGCAGACATTAACAAGTTGTTCTAGTTATATTTAAAGAAAAATCAGTCCTAGCAGTAATATAAAACTTTTATTGACTGAAATTGGAAAAAGAAACCAACATGTAAATGATGCAAAAGAGGAGACATGCTCACCAGAGCAGAGTGTGGTCAGAGGGGAATGATGAAGCACTTTCCAGGCCATTAACAATTAAGGAGGATCCTTGACAGGATCTTCTCAGAATAAACCACTTCTCCATTTCCAGGCATAGACAATCTAGAGCACTCTAGTGCGGAGAGGTGCTGTGGTGGTGAGGAAGCGCCACACAAAGTCTGAGGCTGCGTGAGGGGAATGGCGTGAGTGATGCTGGGAAGGAAAGCACGGTGCAGCAGCTGCGTTCCTGAAAACGAGGGCTTGGCAAAGCACACTAGGGGGGTGGTTCATCACCATGTGGTGATGAAAAAGCATTGGCTGCTGAAATCCATGGTGTGCTGATGTTGTTTTTTAAATGTGTTGAGGAGGGCAACCAAGCCTGGGTGGATGGTTGAACAAATGACGTCAGTGATTAATCCGACAGACCATGTACGGAAACCAATGAGAAACTGGAAGAGGGAAGAATGACAAAGGAGGGGAAAAAAGTCCACACAGATTTACGGAGGGACAAGGAATTGACACTTAAAACTGATACCTTTTTTTGATAGGTGGAAGTGATACAGATTCTCAAAAGAGATAAATATCTCAGCCAAAAATGCCAAAGCATTAGAATATATTTTTAGCTAGAGTCAAAATGTAGGTTCCCTTGCCACTCATGTATAGCCAGTACCTAAGCTATACATAAATACATCTAAGAGCAAGAAGTACTAGTGACTAACTACCCCCTGGACAACAGGAGGGCTGGAAAGACTTAGGGCGCAGGGCTTACGATAGTATCTTTAAACATCTTTTAATCCCCATGTGACATCGGTGTGCTTTGTCCTGCTTTGCACCACATGTTGGAGCAGATGGAGCAAAGGGTCATAATCATGATTCCAGGCTGGAGAAAAATACTTTAAGAGTGAAAAATTCAGTTATTTTTCACCTTAAAAAGAAAAAAAAAAAGGTATGTATTTGTTTTGCCTAATGCCTAATGTCACTTCATAACAATGGTCTAGACAGCAGTTTAGTCAAATTGAGGAACGTGTACTAGAAGTCTGAGATGCTGGAAATAATGGGCATTCAGTGCCTGCTTGGGGTTCAGCATCTAAACCAGTATCCAAGTTGGTAACTAAAAAACTGGCAATTACAGGGATTATGAAACACCTGCCTTCTCAGATCTTATGCAGCAAAGTATAACCTAGTACTACTGTTCTTCCTAGGAGCACAGGATCATTGAGTCCAACCAGCAGTCACTAAACCATGCCCCTCAGCACCTCGTCCACTCGTCTTTTAAACACCTGCAGGGAAGGTGACTCAACCACCTCCCTGGGCAGCCTGTGCCAGTGCCTGATTACCCTTTTTGTGAAAATTTTTTTCCTGATGTCCAGCCCAAACCTCCACTGGCTCAGCTGGAGGCCATTTCCTCTTGTCCTGTCCCCTGTCACTTGGGAGAAGAGCCCATCTCCCTCTTCTCCACAACCTCCTTTCAGGTAGTTGTAGAGAGCAATGAGGTCTCCCCCTCAGCCTCCTCTTCTCCAGGCTAAACAACCCCAGCTCTCTCAGATGCTCCTCATAAGACTTGCCCCCTCCTTATGAACACTTTGAGAAAAACTGGAGCTCCCCTACTACTTTGGAGAATCTCTTGAGCAGAGAAGCAGCTGCCTCAGCAGATCTTCCATCTTTATCCCAATGCCATGCACAGTCACGTGGAAATTTTTCAAAGTGACAAAGGAAATACATATTTTTAGGGCAGGGCTGCAGTTGGACAGGCTGGACACTGAGCTAGCTTTTCCATCTGTCCTAAGGGGCCTTGCTGTGGTGCCATCTGCAGGCACGGTGTCTGGATGCAAAATCAGGATTTAGGAGGAGCTGTACTTTTCAGGAGCTCAGAGGAGAGGAAACCAAGCCCTCCAGCTGGTTCAAAGGCTGCACAACTTATTTGCCTCACTGGCTCTCCCTGTTTCCACACAAGAGCAACCATGGTTTAGATTGGGCAATTCCTGGCTTGCCTCATCTAGACCATTTTCCAAAGAATTTCAAGCAAGCTCATAAACCGGTTGAAATAGTATTTTAAAAACACGGTGAACCTTTACCTGAGACATTCCTAGCGATTGCTGGTGTGAGAGTACATACTCTTCCACCACGCCACTCCCCAGTTTGTATGAATTCACTCATTCCCACAGCAATTTGATCTCGGCTTGGATAGGACTTGAGCTTGTTAAGTGAGAGTTCTTTGCTCTGGGTGAATTTTCAGGTACCCTTATCTTGCTCAGGAAACATGAGGCTTTTGAGAGGGGAAAAAACTGAAGTCATTTGACTTTAAACCCAGTTCCCAGCATGGGGAAACCAGGTATCCCTCCAACAAGATATTTCAGTAGCCTCTCTGCAATTCCAGACTATCAAGTGAGGCACTCGCTGGCATGCACACAAGTATGCAGGCAGCAGCACACAGGACAGCCATTCAAAGCACCCAAGCGCAGTAATCGAGGACAAGATGGGACCAACCCAAGGCTCATTTGTAAGGCTGACAGGCCTGCAGGCTATGCCTCTCCCAGCAGAAGTACAACTTGAGCAGAGGGTTGCCTGCAGTCAGTTCCCATTTAACTTCAGAGTTACCTAAAGCTCCCACACGGCTGCTTGTGGAGCAGACCAGATGTTGGTGCTGTCCCAGAGCTAACAAGCTGCTCAGCATCCTGGCTTCTGTCCAGAGGGAGGTTATTCAACCTTTTCCCCTTTGCAAACAACTTTGAATAATTACCCTCTAGTCCAGTAAACATTTAATTGCTTTTACACATCCTGACTGCTGGAGATAAGTGGCATCAGGGAACTATATCCAACATACCTTGATCCTTCAAATCCTCACTCTGAATCAGCTGTCTAAAGCAGCTGGGGTCCAAACAACAGCTCCAACCCTGCCTGCCAGGGCACAGTACATCACCTTTGAGACAGTAAATCAAGCTGCTAAAAAGAGGGGTATACAGTTTTGTGGGGTGCAGTGCTTTATCTACCTCAGCGCTCATAGGTCACAAAAGGCTCAGCCTTATCCCAGCAGCGTTTGTGCTTCCAGAAGGAAGGAGCAGTCCCTGGCAGAAGGCTGACACTCACCTTGCAGAGATTTGCTGCTCAGCAGCTTAACTGCAACTGCCCCTCCTTCCGCATAGAATTAAGCTAGAATTAAGGCTAGCTACCACCATGGTAACATCAGCCTCCAACACGTCCCTAGGCAGCCATTTCCTCTAGGGCAAGTTGGTACACATTTTAAGTTAAAAGCAAGTGAAAAAATCCTCCTTGTAACCGTTCTACTAAGGCAGGCAGAAGGAGAAGAAAGGAGTCCTGTTTCTTGCGCCATTTTGCCAAACCAAATGCAAAAAAAAAATCATCTGCTCATCACTTTATTCTGCATACACCCACCAGATAAGCAAATCTGGAGAGCTAGAGGGTGGATGGAACAGCAGAGTTGCCTTCCATTCCACCACACAGCAGTCTTTAAACCACAGCCCTGCACCACACCTTATTTTGGCTCACAGGCAGGAGTCTTGCCGCCTCTGGCACATGCTACAGCACAGCATAAAGATGGGCNGAAAAACTGGAGCTCCCCTACTACTTTGGAGAATCTCTTGAGCAGAGAAGCAGCTGCCTCAGCAGATCTTCCATCTTTATCCCAATGCCATGCACAGTCACACGTGGAAATTTTTCAAAGTGACAAAGGAAATACATATTTTTAGGGCAGGGCTGCAGTTGGACAGGCTGGACACTGAGCTAGCTTTTCCATCTGTCCTAAGGGGCCTTGCTGTGGTGCCATCTGCAGGCACGGTGTCTGGATGCAAAATCAGGATTTAGGAGGAGCTGTACTTTTCAGGAGCTCAGAGGAGAGGAAACCAAGCCCTCCAGCTGGTTCAAAGGCTGCACAACTTATTTGCCTCACTGGCTCTCCCTGTTTCCACACAAGAGCAACCATGGTTTAGATTGGGCAATTCCTGGCTTGCCTCATCTAGACCATTTTCCAAAGAATTTCAAGCAAGCTCATAAACCGGTTGAAATAGTATTTTAAAAACACGGTGAACCTTTACCTGAGACATTCCTAGCGATTGCTGGTGTGAGAGTACATACTCTTCCACCACGCCACTCCCCAGTTTGTATGAATTCACTCATTCCCACAGCAATTTGATCTCGGCTTGGATAGGACTTGAGCTTGTTAAGTGAGAGTTCTTTGCTCTGGGTGAATTTTCAGGTACCCTTATCTTGCTCAGGAAACATGAGGCTTTTGAGAGGGGAAAAAACTGAAGTCATTTGACTTTAAACCCAGTTCCCAGCATGGGGAAACCAGGTATCCCTCCAACAAGATATTTCAGTAGCCTCTCTGCAATTCCAGACTATCAAGTGAGGCACTCGCTGGCATGCACACAAGTATGCAGGCAGCAGCACACAGGACAGCCATTCAAAGCACCCAAGCGCAGTAATCGAGGACAAGATGGGACCAACCCAAGGCTCATTTGTAAGGCTGACAGGCCTGCAGGCTATGCCTCTCCCAGCAGAAGTACAACTTGAGCAGAGGGTTGCCTGCAGTCAGTTCCCATTTAACTTCAGAGTTACCTAAAGCTCCCACACGGCTGCTTGTGGAGCAGACCAGATGTTGGTGCTGTCCCAGAGCTAACAAGCTGCTCAGCATCCTGGCTTCTGTCCAGAGGGAGGTTATTCAACCTTTTCCCCTTTGCAAACAACTTTGAATAATTACCCTCTAGTCCAGTAAACATTTAATTGCTTTTACACATCCTGACTGCTGGAGATAAGTGGCATCAGGGAACTATATCCAACATACCTTGATCCTTCAAATCCTCACTCTGAATCAGCTGTCTAAAGCAGCTGGGGTCCAAACAACAGCTCCAACCCTGCCTGCCAGGGCACAGTACATCACCTTTGAGACAGTAAATCAAGCTGCTAAAAAGAGGGGTATACAGTTTTGTGGGGTGCAGTGCTTTATCTACCTCAGCGCTCATAGGTCACAAAAGGCTCAGCCTTATCCCAGCAGCGTTTGTGCTTCCAGAAGGAAGTAGCAGTCCCTGGCAGAAGGCTGACACTCACCTTGCAGAGATTTGCTGCTCAGCAGCTTAACTGCAACTGCCCCTCCTTCCGCATAGAATTAAGCTAGAATTAAGGCTAGCTACCACCATGGTAACATCAGCCTCCAACACGTCCCTAGGCAGCCATTTCCTCTAGGGCAAGTTGGTACACATTTTAAGTTAAAAGCAAGTGAAAAAATCCTCCTTGTAACCGTTCTACTAAGGCAGGCAGAAGGAGAAGAAAGGAGTCCTGTTTCTTGCGCCATTTTGCCAAACCAAATGCAAAAAAAAAATCATCTGCTCATCACTTTATTCTGCATACACCCACCAGATAAGCAAATCTGGAGAGCTAGAGGGTGGATGGAACAGCAGAGTTGCCTTCCATTCCACCACACAGCAGTCTTTAAACCACAGCCCTGCACCACACCTTATTTTGGCTCACAGGCAGGAGTCTTGCCGCCTCTGGCACATGCTACAGCACAGCATAAAGATGGGCTCTTTGCTAGTCAGATATTCCAGGACTGGCATTTCCCATGTTTTTCCTGCCTGGCTTCACAGCCTTAAGATGGTGGCCATGTAGCACCTCTTAGAAAGGGTGTGCTAGCAGTTACAGCCAGGCTGGCAGAGCCCATGATCTCATTATCCCACACTTTCCCCATTTCCCACAGACAGACAAGGCATTTCAGATGGTGATCACTTTATTGATGTAAGGTGGTACACAAACAGATCAGTTTCTATCAGCCTCTCCACCTCCCCCAGGTTCGGGGAGAAGTTGGAGGAGTGGGGGAGACAAGGGAACAGAACTGGCCTCTCACTGCAGGATGCAGAGCTAAGCGGTGGTGAAGAAGGGCAGGGGCTCCAACGAAGGAGAGTCCTGCTTCCCTAGGCAGCAGGGGGGCTGTGTGCTTGGCTCACTCCTTGGATGCCATGTGGACCATCAAGTCCACAACACGGTTGCTGTATCCATACTCATTATCATACCTGAGGACAAACAGAAGCACTGTCAGGACTGACTGATCCATTTCTTGCACCTCCTCCCCCCATTACTCTTGCTCCTCTCCTCTGCCCCATCCCACACAACTGAACCAGGCAGCTACCCAACTGCTTTTTTATCACAAAGAAAGCAAGGAGGCAAGTCATACACCCTCCAAATAAGGGAAGGAGGCAGCTGTATTAATTTAAAATTATAATTAATTTTAAAAGCATTCATTCTCAGTCTGCAGAGATTTTTAACTTGCAGTCACCCTACTCAGCAGGGTTCCATTTATCATCCTGCCTGCCTTTCTAACCGGGCAGTGACAGTCTGTCCCCCTTCCCCCCAGCCACCAGGCTGTGCCTACCAGGAAACCAGCTTGACAAAATGGTCGTTCAGTGCAATACCAGCACCCGCATCAAAGGTGGAGGAATGGCTGTCACCATTGAAGTCAGAGGAGACAACCTGGAACAGAGAGGAAATGAACATATTGGTTACCCACAGTCTGAGCCAAGCACCCAAAACAGGATCCCAGCAAAGCTGCTCCCTTCAGAAAAATGAAGCAAGTGCTAATAACCCTTACCTGGTCCTCTGTGTATGCCAGAATGCCCTTCATGGGTCCGTCAGCAGCAGCCTTCACTACCCTCTTAATGTCATCATACTTGGCCTGAGAAGGGAGACATTTGAGATGGTCAGATGCCAACTCACACAAAATGTCCGTCAGAAGGGTTGGGGAGGCAGTAAGACAGAAGAGACATTTCATCAGGATCAAATCCTCTTAGAGAAGAGGGCAATTCCAGGTAAGAGAAAATTTAGAGGAACCAGGAGAAGGTGTGCAGTTGTCAGGACATTGTCCACAACACTTACTGGTTTTTCCAGACGGCAGGTCAGGTCCACAACAGAGACATTGTGAGTTGGCACACGGAAAGCCATTCCAGTAAGTTTCCTGTGAGAGACATGAGTCAGCAACAAAGAGCACTCTACACCTCCCTCTGTCAGCTCTCCATTCTGCTACAGACAGGTTACAGCCAGCCAGGCACCAGCTGCCCTGTCCTGACACCAAAGTAGGGACAACACTCACCCATTGAGCTCAGGGATGACTTTTCCCACAGCCTTAGCAGCACCAGTAGATGCTGGGATAATGTTCTGGGCAGCACCTCTGCCATCCCTCCACAGCTTCCCAGAGGGCCCATCCACTGTCTTCTGTGTGGCTGTGATGGCATGGACAGTGGTCTGGAGAAAGAGCACAGCAGTAAGGACAGTCAGTACTCTCCAGAAAAAAGCATCCCACGCACCTTATGCCCATACCAGGGGACACAAGGAATACCGATGCTGTGTCTCACATGAGGGGACCTGGGGATAGGGCATCCTTCTGAGCAGGAAGCTCCAGACTTACCATAAGACCCTCCACAATGCCAAAGTTGTCATGGATGACCTTGGCCAAGGGCGCCAGGCAGTTAGTAGTGCAAGAGGCATTGCTGGGGAAGAGAGGAAGGCACATCAGCCAAAGGCAGCAACATCTACAGAGGTGAGATGAGACCCCACACAGCTTTCTCCTTACCTAACAATTTTCAGAGACTTGTCATACTTGTCATGGTTGACACCCATCACAAACATGGGAGCATCAGCTGAGGGGGCAGAGATGACAACACGCTTCGCACCACCCTTCAGGTGAGCCTGGAACAACAGAAGATTAACTCAAAATCTTTCCAACAGCTTACTTCTTCAGGCAACCTTTTCTCCCTCTCAGACCCATTTCTTCCCCATCTTGAGCAATTCTATACATAGTGATGTGTCCCACAGGCACAAGTGGCAGTCTCTTCATTGGTGTGTCATTGCGCAGCATACTCACCCCAGCCTTCTCCATGGTGGTGAAGACACCGGTGGACTCCACAACATATTCAGCACCAGCATCTGCCCACTTGATGTTGCTGGGGTCACGCCTGAGGAAGGATAAAACTGTAAGAGCTGCTCTGGAAGAAAACCACTTTCATGCTCCAGAGACTCAAAAGGGAGAGAGGTACTTACTCCTGGAAGATGGTGATAGCATTTCCGTTAATCACGAGTTTCCCATTCTCAGCCTTGACGGTGCCCCGGAAGTGACCGTGAGTAGAGTCATATTTGAACATGTAAACCTGGCAAGGAGAGAGGGAGGAAGGTCACGCATCACGTCTGCCATCTCCACAAGCCCTCACTCTGCCTACACCACAGCCTCAGCTCCCCACCTCCTCGGTGACCCTGTCCAACCACTCTGCTATACTTGGCTCCGCCGAACACCACAAACCCCACGCATGGTTTTCCTGAGAAGCTACTAGAACAGAGCCAGAAGAGCCCTACTCGGAGGGGCCTAGAGGGGGCACTGTGATGCCACTCACCATGTAGTTCAGATCAATGAAAGGATCGTTGATGGCCACCACTTGGACTTTGCCAGAGAGGACAGCAGCCCTGGTGACCAGGCGGCCGATGCGGCCAAATCTGTGGTGGGGAGAGACATGGGTGAGGATGAGCAGCAGCAACACGGGACCTGGAAGACCGGGTACAGCCGGCTGCCTTCCCTCTGGACCCTCCAGGAGGGAGCCCAGTGTCCGCGTCCAAAGGCCAAGGCGCCTCGGTTAAAGATTAAGAGCGACCCCCGCACAGGAAAGGTCAAGCGCTAAATTTACTGGCGGCACCCGGGGATCCGGTTACTCCCCATCCCGGTGGGAGAAGGTCACATCCCTGTGGCCACCGCCGCCGACACACGATCCACGGGGCGACCTTTCTGTGGGGTTGCGGGGACCCCCGGGCTGGGCAGCGGGGGAGCAGGGCGCTGCCTGCTGACTCACCCCGAACCCGCAGGGAAGTGACTCAGCACCGCTCCCTGCCCCGCTAGGGGCACCCAGGGGAGCCTGGCTTCCCCCCTCCCAGCTCCAAACCTTCCCCCGTGTCCTTGGGGCGACCTTGCGCCCCCTTCAGACCCACTTCAACACCCCCCACGCCCGTCTCACCCGTTGATTCCGACTTTCACCATCTTTGCCTCTCGGGATGTTCCTGCGGGGACAATGAAGAAACCGATCACCCGTTACCGAATTCCCTGGTCACTGGCGGGGGTGGGCGGCGGTTGAAAAAGCGAGCTCGGACCCCCCCCCCGTTGGATGCTCACCCCGCCCCATTTACGTCTGACCGACCGTTGCGGGGGGGGGGG
>WAAB01008201.1:233227-253886 GCA_013389865.1 Piaya cayana
GCTCCCAACCTGCCCCCCATCTCCCAATCTGCCCCCCTTCTCCCAACTTGCCCCCTGGTCCCAACCTGCCCTCTTCCCCCAGTATCCCAGCCTGCTCCTGTCTGCCAGCCTGCCCCCCATCTCCCATCCTGCCCCGTCCCCTTGGCGTGCTGGCAAGGGCAAAGGGGCTGCAGAGATCCTGCGAGCACCCCGAAGGAGCAGTGGGTCTTCAAGCATCTCCCATTTCCCCCCAGCACTGGGATGCAGCAGGTGGCAGCCAGGAGCTCTCTGGCCCCCAAGCTGAGACCCCCCCAACAGTCTGTGGCTACCCCCAGTGGGTTTAATAGTCGTGTGGGGCCAGGCCTGAATGGGGCCGCCGGCCCGGGCCGTTTCCCCATCAAACCACACGCTGCAGCACGGGCACCATCTTAGTGCACTGCGGCACTGTTGCTACACGCGGGACGTGACGGCGGAAATCCTGCCTGTCTGCCGCCTCGTCCCGCCTTCGCCAGCCGCCTGCGAGGAAGGAGCCCTTGCTGCATGGCTGCCTGCCCCTCACGCCAAGCCCTGCGCCGGGCTGGGCTGCATCCCCCTGGCTCTGCGCAGCCAAGGTGCTGTGGGATAAACCCGTGTTACACACAAAGCCCGGATAGTGCCAGAACGCCTCTGTCCCTTGGAGAGGGGGAGCAGTGGGGATGCACATCCAGGATGGTGGAGAGGTTGGAGAGCAAGCCTCTCCCTCTGGCTGCTGGGGATCCCAGAGGGCTCTGAGGATGAGGAGTGAGGATCGGGCTGGGGGAGCCCTGCAGGTAGCCGTGGGGGGATCTAGAGGGGGGGGTCATGCAGCTCAAACGTAACCCAACTCTCCTTATACTGCTGCTATTCCCAGTGCTGCCAAGGAGCCAGTGGCTAAGTTTAGCCCCATCTGAGGTTACGACCTTTTCTTAAAGGCCAAGGGCTGACAACTCTCGGGGAACAGCAGCAGGGCTGGAGGGGCGCGTGCCCATGTTGGGGTTCGTGGTGCCTCAGCCCACCGAGGGGCCTGGCAGGGGCTCTCGGGGGCAGCTTCTACACAAACAGGAGGCCCCTGTGTTTGCTTGGCAAACACGGCCACGCTGGGTGTCCTGTGCCTGGAGGGGGCAGAGTGCGGCTGGGGCGAGCCAATGCGGCCCTTCTGCCCCTGCTCCCAGCCCTGGGTCGATACCTCCCCCCTTGGCAGCCCCCCCGCCACCGCCATGGCCCCTGCAGCGCTGCAGCTGCACGTGCTGCCTGGCCCACGCGGAATGGCGGCGTGCAGCCAGCGTGGCCCTAAATGTGGGGTTGGGAGCAGCCAGCTCTGCTGCCACGGCCAGACCCTCACCTCCTGCATCATCCCCCAGTACAAGGGCAGCCATGGCCCTTCACAGAGGTGCCGCTGCTGAGCTCAGGATGCGGTGATTAATATAGCTCCGTTTAATTAGCAAGCAAGTCCTCAAGCACGGAGAGGAGGGAGAGAGGGTCCTGCGGGTGAGGGCCAGACACTGAGCAAGGCAGCTCCTCCTTGGACCGCCACAGCATCCTTTGAGGCAGGGGCTTCAGGGCTTCGGATGCTGTGCTGCTTCCCGAACCGGGCGTGTGGGCACCTGGATCTGCTCCAGCTGTGGAGAAGCAGGGCTGGTGAGCCGCCCAGTGGCGCACAGCCTGCCCGCTCCTGCACCCCATCTGGGCCCCCAGCAGAACCCCGGTAGCATGGGTGGTCTCTGAGCTGCAGGCCCGGCTGCCCCCAGCCCCTCACTCTTGCTCCCTCCCTCCATGGATGCTCTCAAGTCTCCTCTTACTTCTTCCCTGCTCCGCTTGTTCCAGCCTTCAGCGCTGGCCCTCTCACCTTGGAGCCCCTCCAAGGCTAACACCCCAAACCACTGAAGGTCCCAATCCGGTCCAGTTTCAGCCCAAAGCAGCCCCGGGGCATGGCCTTCCAGGCCCAATCTCCAGGCAGTGCCCACTTCCGACCGGAGAGGTTCTTGCGCCAGAGAGAAGGGCGAGCAGCTCTGGCTGCAGAAGGGAGGAAGGGGAGGGTGGAGGAGAGCAACTGAGGACCAAAGCTAGACCCCTCCTTTGTGTCCTCTTCGGCCAGCATAGACTCGCGTTCCAGGGGCAGCAACTGGGAAAGGAGCACCTGGGATAATCAGAGAGGAAAGAGGAGTGAAGGTGCTGTTCCCTGCACTCCTAGCACTCCTAGTAATAATCCCTGTATCCCCTTGCACCTCACATCTTCTCTAGGGCTCAGGGAAGGACATGAAACGGCACTTGTGCCTTTCATGTCATATTCAGAGGCAGACAAGGGCTAGACCAGCAGCTCCTAGTCTGGAATGATTCTGCTGTCCAAAAGAGCAGGCAGACGGCTGCTGTGAGTGTCTGCCTGCGTGTAGATTGCCTGCTGTTGTCAAACCCTGTGTCCCCCCTGTACTTGGGAGGCAATTGAGGCTCCAGTCCTTGCTCCTTTTGCTGATGCTGAGCACCTCCGTGTGCTCCGGCTGCTGTGCGGCATTTCTTTGTATTTTTCCAGAGGGCTGGTAGGGGGACAGACCTGCCCCAATTCCCTGCTGCTAAAGATGACCGGGAGGCAGGAGCAGCAGTGTCATATGACTGGGTGTGAGGAAAGCAGGGCTCCCTGTCTACTGGGAATCCTCTAGTTTATCCGTGCTGGTGGGAACATACTGCTCACACCCCTCCTGCACTGCCAGCAGCCTTTGGCTGTAGGGAGGTGAGGGTCCGGAGGTGCATTGCGTGCAGTGTGGGCACAACGTGGGTGCCTCAGGGAAGCTGTGTGTGGTAGCTGTTCCACATCTGTCCCTCACATGGGTGCTGTGCTAAGCCCGAAGATGCCCTTGTGCAGCTCTTTCCGGTAATGAGTTAATTGAAGCGGACATGGGCACCTTCAGTGAGGAGTGAAAGCGGTGAGTCATAGCAGGATCTGTCTTGTGATTATAGTTCAGGGCCTAACTGCTCCCCTGTAGCTTTCCCAAGATGATGGAGAAGCAAGGTGCTAGGGCTCAGGTTATTGTTTGGGTGAGAGACATTTGAAAGCCAAAATATTCTTGCTGTGAAGGCTGAGGGTAAAAACAATTACCTAGATGAAGAAGTCCTTAGCTGGTATCCTACAAGGGGCTTTTGGCCTTAAAGAAGGGCTTCTGGGGGAGTATTACTGGGCTTAGGAGTGAAAATCCTCACCTAATGGGATGAGCCTTGCCTCTGAAACGTCAGAACTGGGACAGCAAACATGACGAGGGACAAGACTGTAATTTCTGGTAGCTGCTGAGGCAGAGCAGAGTTAGACAGGGCTAGGCTTTTTACTGTTAAAAGCCTCTGCAGGCAACTTGGGGAGTCTCGTAGGCAGCCTGCCCCAGCCTGAAGAGCGGTAAAAAGCTTTTGTCTGTCTGCTACCTTGTAATGCTGGTGCTCCTTAGGAGCTGGGTTATAAAATCACAGTCACTCAAAAGCTGAATCCATTGGAATGAAGAGAAGGGAGCACTGAAAATAGACAGCAGCCTCCGATAACTGGAATTTGTGACCCTCACTTACTCCAGCTTCAAACACAACCTCCCCAGATTGCCCCTCCACTCCTAAAAACCTCCCTCTCTCTCAGTCCCTCCTACCTGCAGCCTCTGTCCAGGTAAGGACACAGTCTGAACGCTGGCAGAGAGCAGAACTAAGAGGAGGAAAAGCAAGCAAGGCCATGACCGGAGCCCCAGCATCTTCTTATCCCAGGGCTTGTGGAATGTGAGGCAGGACCTGCAGCATCTGTGTCAGACACAATCCCAAGCCCATCTTTGCCTTTATAGCTTTGGTTCTGGCAGGCGCCTGGCCCCCAGCTCTCTGTTGACCTACCCCCCAGAGCTCCTTAACCTTTCAGCCCTTTTGTCCAGGGTGATGTATTTCAGAGTGAGCTCAGCAAGACCCCTTCCTCTAAACAAAAAGGACACAAAGGTGTTTACTGAGTGTCTGGGAAGATAAATGTGAGTTGAGCTGCTGCTGGCCAGGACCTAGACGTATCTGTCAGGGTCAGGAATGGGGTGATGCTTTGAAACACATCCCGAAGGAAGATGTTGAAGGCTGCATTGTATAGCGATATTGTACATACTCCTTGCAGGCAGAGTGCTCGTAACGCTATTTCTCTAATGCGTGAGCATGACTGAGCAGTAGTCCCACTGCTAGCTGCACAGAGCTGACACAAATTCAGCTCTGTGACAATACAGGCTTTCATTTTTCATAGTTATATCTCAGTGAGCTGGTTGGCCTGGGAATGAAGAGTTCTCGCTATAGAAGGTGTGTGAATTCCAGCACAAACTCTACAGGGTTTGTAGCAGTGATGGGAATGTGAGTCTAGCACTAGCAGGCATTTAACTTGCAGGCTGGTTGTCCGGAGTCACCATCTGGAGGGCTGGGCTGAGTTTCCAGAGGAACCAGCACAGAAAAGAGCTCGTCGAGGCTCAAGCTTGCACTTTCTCAAGCTCAGGCACACAATGGAAGTGGGACGGCAAGGAGCAGATTCCTACCTCCTAAATCTTCTGGCCGTTAGTTCCTCCCCCCATCTGTTTACCTCTCCCATTTTACTGTAGTTTCTCACCAGCTGAACAAGGCAATGAGGTCACTGTTTGGAGATCAGGGTGCAGAAGTCAGCCTGAGTGTGAAGACAGAAAATAATCAAGAAAGTTTGCCGGGGGAGAGGAATGGCGGGACTGTACCTCAGTATGGCATTAGCAGCGGGTGTGCTGGTTGAGTTTAATAACACCTCAAACTTCCCTTTCTTCAGTCCTGTTGCACAAAGCAAGTGGGTCAAAACTTGACAGGCAGTGTTCTACTGCCTTTCATCTATTTTTTTTAAGGAAAGAAGAAAATTAGGCAAAAAAATTTAGAAAGAATACATAATATGGGGCTATAAAAGTATATTAAAGGTAACAAAAGTTACAATTCAGATATTCTCCCTGACTTTCTTTCACTCCTTTCCTCCCTTCCTTCCCAGCATTTCACACTTGCAGGTTCAGATTTGTGGATGCTTTCTTCCCTGCCCAAGGCACCAGAGAGTTTTACAAACCATTTTGCATCGAGCCCATGAAAAGCGAGAGTGGGGCTTCAGCCTGGAGGGCCGATGCTGGCAGCAGGAGAGACTTTGCGTAGGTGAAGGCATCCAAATATGTCAGCCCCATCTGACACCTGTGACCCGTGGGCGGTGCTGGTTCCAGAGCAGTGCTTTGGTGATCCTATCTATCAGTCCCTAGACACCCCCTCGCATGGGCCAGCTATCCAGGGCACTCCTGCAAATGGAGAGGCTCCCTGGGCACCTGGCCAGCGGTCTAGACAGGCACATTGAGTGGGGAACAGGATTACTTTTCTACCAGCCTTTTAAACCACGGGTGACTGTGGGAGTCCTAGGATGCGTGATTCACACGGGCATTCGGACAGGGTGCCTGGGCACAGAGTGTGGGATGTGCGCTGGATGCAGGAGGGTATGGAGCTCTGCAGTCTGAAAGTTTCAGAGGGCTGGGAAAGGGGAGGGAGGATGGGAAGCGAGCACGGTTCATCACACATGTAAGATGTCTCAGAGGATGCTGTTCTGTACTTCCTAGTCACATCTGACCCTCCAGAAGCCGCTGAGTCAGTCTGCTAGAGCATTCATGCTCTCGGCAAGACAGCTGCAGGCAGATGCATCTCAGGCTGAACACCCTGTTGTCAGGACTCAGCTCTTTCCTGAGCAAGAGTAAGTACAAAAGCAACAATGCTTCGGTTTTTGACATGAAATGCCGTGGTTGTTTGAGCTGGCATCCCTTGAATGTGGTGACCCTTGTGCTGCAAGATACCACGAATGTGTTTGCAGCTTTTCCGAATTCCAGCATACTTGCATGCAGATTGAGCCCTGCAGGGATGGGCAGGCTCTGAGCTCTCAGGTGATGGGTCCCCTCCCGGGGTCCAGCAGAGGGAAGGAGTCACTGCTGTCCCATACTGAGCAAAAAAACTTTGGAGACTGTAGAAAATTTGCACATTTTCTTGCAGACTTGCAAATCCAGCAAAGCCTGCATAAAATGCAGGTGCGCAGTGACTCAGGTGCCATGAAGTTGCAGCTGTTAAGCATCCCAGATCCTTGCTGGGACTGCAGTAGAACTGAATAGTTGCTCTGGCATGTCCCAGCAATGCCTGTGAAGCGAAAAGGCTTTGGCAGACAACGAGTCCCCGATTGCCCCAGTTTTCTCAGACTCAAATAGATTATTGTCCTTCTTTCCTCTCTGGTGCTAACAAGTTTCCTCTACAAAAACCCTTCCCCCTCTGATGCTGGGGCGCTGATTCAAGAGCTTGCAAGACCACCAGAGAAGTGGTCTGCTGAATCACAATCGGTCTTTTACGAACAGTTGCTTATAAAGGAAAGCAGCAGGGCAACTGGAAGTGGGAGGACTAGCAAGTGGGTGAAGAACCCTGGGGGAAAACCCTTTGGACCACGGTGATGGAAAGGGCTGATGGTTGCTGCAGGATCCAGAAGCAAGGACAATATTCTCATCATTCCACTGGTACTATGTGTAGGAGTTTGGAGCCCACCATAGCCAGGAGTTCCTCAGAGAACAGAAACATCACTGGTCTTGCCACCAAGTAATCCCACTGCTTTAGGAGCAAGAGTGGGATTACTCCTTCAGTAGCAATTCCTGGTTAGCCACCAGAACAGCTGCTTGCAAGGAACAAAATGGCAGCAGCCATCTGCTTAAGGCAGCAGCCACTGTGTTGTTCAATTCCCTCTTGGATTTTGCTTCAACTTTCTGTGGGAATTCCTTTCTCTATGACACAGGATTGCCAATTATTCCAATATCAGGAGAGGCCAGAGAGGACAGGGGGATGCTTCACCTCAACAGCCTGCAGAGGGACCAACAGCAGCTCCAGCTGCCTCACCTTTCACTCTCACTTGGCCAGGCAGTGCTGTGCCCCGGAAAGAGCGTTAAGAGAGACTGCAAAGCAGTGAAAGAGCCAGTGTCAGTGCAGTCAGTGACTGCCAACTCCTCCTTCTGTCTCAGAAAGTTTGCTGTACGGCTTTCCTGAAGGAAAATCTTTAACCTCTTGTACTGGAAAAGCATGGACTGAAGGTACCTGTATGTTTAGACAGTTTTGTTGCCACTGTGCTTCTTCTATCCACACAGTCATGTATCCCACCTCACTGCAGCATTTATCTCACATATATGCAAGATCTACTGCACAGACTTGTGAAGCCTTGATCCTGGGTTGCTACCTGGGATCCATATACGCTGTCCTTTTTCTTTCATTCCCATTTGAGTGACATGCCCTGTGGATGCTGGTGAGGGAATCACATACAGCACACTCAACTGCGTCTTGTTTATTGTTAATGCCATAGTTGCTGCCTCAGTTCTCCTGTGGCCTTCACTGACCGTTTTATCAGGTTGGATGGGGAAGAGTGACAAAATTGCTGTAGTTTTCTGCTCTTTGTACTTCACTTGCTTGTCTTGTTCTTACTGGGATGCTCTGGAATTAGGGAGGGTACCTATAGTGGTATCTATTACACTAGTGGTGTCTACTGAGCAGATCAAAATAAGCTACGGTTGTTGTTTATCACTCCTTATGCAGACAGGCTGGAACAGCTGGCTCTGATTCCTGGTGAACTGAAGGTAACCACAATGACTGCAAGAACTGAATAGGATTCTCAGAGACAAAGAGTGCAGAAGAGCTGCGGGTACCTGCTGCAGGGAGGACCCTTGCAATTTCTGCTCAGCCACTCACTAGTCTGCTTTCTAGACAACTGTCAGGTAGGAGGAAATGTCTGTACAAACAGCTCTGGGACAAATGCCAACGTTCCTGTGAGAGAGGAGGTTAAAGGTTGTCTGTGTGACTAACACAAAATCAGATTCAGGGCACTTCATGTTCACATGGCAGTCCAAGGAACACTGGAACACCCATGAGGCATTGTTGGAAGGAAAGAGTTGAAGTGCCAGTCCTATTTGAAACATAATTCAGTTGGTGGCAAATTCATTCCAAAAAGTGCAGCTAGACAACCACTGCTAGCAGTGCCCTTGGTAACTTGAGCGAATTGGAGTTAGGCAAAGATAATCCTAAAGTTTATAGTTGTTGGTTTATTTGTTTCCTTTTTTTTAAATTGTATTTTTTTCCCTAGTCACTTTGCATATTCTCTCTTACTAGCTCCAGCTACAGTCTAAGTTTGCCTTTCTCCCCACTGCCCCCCAAATCTGTCAACTCTTTGATGAGGTCTTTACAAGAAAATGATGCAGGTGACTTCCCTCCAAAGCTCTGCAAGGCAAGAGCTTCAAAAAGGATCAAACATAAATGGGCCTAAACCCAGCAAAATCCTACAGGTCCTGTGTTAAGTGACACTGAATGGTGAACTTTTAGCCACATACAAAATGGGAAGGGAATGAGCATTTTGTATTCAGTGGCAATAGAGTCACAGAATGGTTTGGGTTGGAAGTGACCTTAAAGACCATCCAGTTCCAACACCCTGCCACGGACAGGGACACCTCCTGCTGGATCAGGTGCTCAAAGCCTCATCCAACCTGGCCTTGAACACCTCCCGGGATGGGGCACCCACAGCTTCCCTGGGCAACCTGTGCCAAGGCCTCATCACCCTCATCATATTATGGGGTAGTTCAGGCAACAGAAGATAACTACCGCATACATTGAGTTTTATTTTTAGTTCAAGACAGTGGCAGATGGTTCCTCCCCTCAGCGCAGCCGGCGGGCTGAAGATCTGGTGATGGGAGTTGTTTGGGTGGGGGTTTCTTCCTCTCGTAATTCTGCCGATAGCTCTAAAGGAGAGTAAAACACATCAATAACCAGAGCTCCACTGCCTCGAACAGAGAAATGTACAGGCAATAGAGGCACAGTGCTCTGAAGCCCTGCATGCTTTCTGCCATTACCAAAGGAACACCTCTTTTGGGCCAGATCTACAGTCTTTCTCCATTTCTCCACTTCCCCGCTTTGCGCCTACCTGTACAATGACTTACCATCCTCCGAGCTGTTCTCCTCATCACTGGAGAAGGTGATAACAGCTTTTTTGGCTGGAGGGCGCTTTTGGGCACGCTTATGGTTTCGGAGGGTGCGAGGCGGTGGTGTGACAAAATCTTCATCCCTGTTGGCTGTGCTCAGGGGCTGGCGGTGTGAACCTGCCAAGGAGAAAAGAGAAAGATAGCAGCCACTCTGCAAGGGTGAGGAAAAGTCCCCAGGCGTCAATGTTGGACCGAGGATCAGGGGGAAAGCTGCAGTCTCACAGAAGGAACATGGTACCTGTTGTTTTCCGCTTAGCTGGCTCTGGCATTTGAGTTCCACTGTCTTCCTGGCACGTCTCTGCCAAATCCAGCCCTCGTTTATGGGAGGCAGATACCTTTTGCTCCAGCTCTTCAGCCAGAGCCTGATGGAGATAGAACACAGTGGGGGTAAAAAACGAGAAAGAATAAACAAACAAAAAGATAGAAGGGGAGGGGAGGGAAGTATTACATCCATAGCAGAATTCTCTGATAACCTGTTGGGAGCAAGGAGTAGCCCTTAATATGGAGAACCGCAGGGCTTTCCAATCACTGCATGCAAAAAGCAATCTTTTTCCTGGCCTGCACACTTGTCCCTCATCCTTACTTTAATCTCAGGTTTGCTGCTTGCTCTGCGGAATCGAGTCAGCACTGTTTGGAAACAACTGTACACAGCCGGGTCTTGGAGCTTGTCTGCAAAGCAGTCAAAGTTGTCCTGCATCTTGCGGAGGCCCCGTTCGGAGAGGGGAAGCAGAGTGAGGCAGAAGGACAGATCCCGATATTGACGCTCAGTTCTGGGAAAGACAGAGATTGCCATTAGCTCTTATGAAAAAGGGTGTGTAAGGATGAGGATATCGTAGCTAGAAATACAGCACATGAGGATAAAACATTTCCTACAGGTGCTACTGCCCTGCAGAACATGAGACTGGGTTGTTCTGATACCAGCCAGTTACAGAGCGCCACACACCAACCACTTCACAACCAGTTACCAAGGACACTGTTAGCGGTGGTTGTCTAGCTGCACTTTTTGGAATGAATTTGCCACCAACTGAATTATGTTTCAAATTCCACCAGACACTGACTTGGTGTCTGTCAGAAAAACATGAAGGTTTCCCTGTTAGAGAACGTGGCCACTTGTTCAAAAGGCATCAGAAGTTATTGCTGACTAAGATGAAAAGGAACACTCAGGGAGGTGAGGGCTCTTCTTGAAGGGATTCATTTGAGCTGAATAATAAAAAAATCCCAGCTGCTTATTTTTACTTGTTTGAGATAGTCTAAAGCAGAAGCTTTATTTCAATGTTCTCACTTTCCTTCCTGGCCAGTTACATTATGATATAGAGCGAACAAATAACAACTATTGTTTCAAAGGAGGATGACATTCAAATGCCAGCAAAAGTTATTAGGGAAACAAAAAGGTGCAAACTAACAACCTTACTGCAGCTCACTGTGATGGAACAGGAGGAAAAAAGCTAGGTCAAGGTCCCTATTATTACTATACTCAAAGCAGAGGGCCAGATGTCTGTCTTGCATTTCAGAACACACTGTCCAAATGCAGACAAATGGAGAACAAAGCTGCATCATCCAGGTGCTCCTGTGTTTTATGTCTGAATGATACATGGCATGTGTTTAGAACTCGAGACATGCTGAGGAGGATGGTGACTTCAAAATCCTTCTGAGAAGCTCCTCTTAGTCTGGAGTGAGACCCCTGCTCCAGTATTGCTGTTAGCGTGCATTAAACTGACCATCTTTGCAGTACAGAAATGTTAGTGTTTTAGTAAAGAACAGCTAGACACAGCTTACACACAGATGTTTCTTCACAGATTTGGTGTGAAAGACCTCATCAGTGTTCCTGGGAGGCAGTTTTGGAGAGGGGTGCCAATCTCTACTCTGGCTCAGGGAAAAATCCAAATATTTCTGAGAAATATGCAACTCTCTGAGGCAGCTGAGGTCACATGCCCAGGCACTGTGTACAAATGGCCAAGATAAGCAGACACAGCTGAAACCTCAAGGGCAAAGCCACAACAATGGAGAAGGAAAACCACAGGAATGGTGGGAGATGGGGTACACCTAATCCAGTGGAGGGTAATACGAAGATATTACTGAAAGTACATGACAGAGGCAGATAAATTTCTACTATCTTACTGGGGGTGAAGTTACTGCTTGGAGAAAGGAGCAACTAAGAAGCTTCACTCCCAAACCCAGGAAGCAAAATGATATCCCAGCTTCATGGGATGGTCCCTGCACCTCTGTAATCAGCACCATGAGCAGAGCAAGGCATACACAGCGCAGAGCAGAGCAAAGGCATAAATGTATAGCAGCACAAGCACTCAAACATGGAAATGGAGTCCCAAGCATAGAGTTAGTACTGAGCAGCCCATGCATGCAGGAGGAGAACAGGCCTGTATCAGCTGGAAAGCTGAGATCATGCCAGAGAGGGGTGCAGGGGAGATCCTACTGCTCAGCTGAACACACCTTTCTTAGCTGAGACAGAGAAATAGCCTGTGGAGAAGGATCACAAAGGTGCAGAAAACCTACACGTGGGATATATCCTTGCTCAGCTGTAATGCAGATCTAAATTGTCACAAAATCTTTTTTAATAAGAAAGGGGGGAAAGGAGAAGGGCCAACCACAGCATAACAGGACCAGAAGACTTAATTTATACA
Source organism: Piaya cayana (assembly GCA_013389865.1). NCBI lineage: Eukaryota > Metazoa > Chordata > Aves > Cuculiformes > Coccyzidae > Piaya > Piaya cayana. The sequence goes on from WAAB01008201.1 coordinate 244,878, forward strand.
TATTTATTAGTGTATTTTTAGGAGGAAGGTAGAAGAAAAACAGACCTAATCCAGGTTATACCAGCATTTGTCATTTGGCCACATGAAGAATAAATATGTCACCACCACCATATACAAGCTAGTTTCTTGTAACAAGTCCTAGGAAGCAGATTTGTATGTCAGGCAAATTAGGATCACAACCTACCTGACAGTACGGAATCGCTGACAAAGCTTCTCTACCAAGCTCTCTGTCTGTTTGTCTTTCGTAATATATGAGAAGAGATGTCTGCAAAGGGAAAAAAAGAGCAAAGTTGAGAACCCAGAAAGGAAACCCTTTTTCTGGCTACACCATGGGATGCCTCCAGCTCTCTCATCCAGTGATCAGCTGGGCGGTCCTTCAAAAGAAGACAAGATTGCTCTGCGTGCCCCAGACTTGGCTCATGAGAAGCAATAAGCAGAGATATACTTCAAATTGCAATCACAGTTCCTGTTGGGGGACAGCTGCTATAACATAAAATAGAATTAAAACTGCATGTTTGCCTAATAGCACTGGCCTCGGATGAAATTAAGAAATCCAGCTAAAGCAAGACCCTTGTAGGCCTGGAGCGGGAACTGCAAATGTCTGTGCAGGGACTGAGGTAGGACGGATGCTGAAAAGGCTGCAGTATTGACTTCTGATCAGCTCCTTCCATCTAGTTTTAAAAGCATGCAATACCTCCAGACAGTGTCCTCGTTTCACAAGTTGCGCGGGCAGAGCAGTACATCTGACAAGCAGACCTTGAGGGGAGTGGGGTGGCATGCAGTATTTTGTCTGCTCAAGATTGTTCCTGCAACTTTTTTCATTATGAGTTTGCTGAAGGTGAGTTGCTACATTTTGAATCAATGTGAAAGTGAGCATTTCTTTGCACTAAAGTGGGAACAGAACTTAAATGCTAACTTCAGAATCATAGAATAGAATCATATACACATTAAGGTTGGAAAAGAGCTCATAAGATCACCCAGTCTAACCATTAGTCCAACACCACCATGTCCTAAAGTACCATGTCTACACATTTTTTTAACACCTCCAGGGAAGGAGACTCACAACTCCCCTGGGCAGCCTCTGCCAGTGATTCACCACTCTTTCAGTAAAGAATTTTTTTCCTAATATCCAATCTGAACCTGCCCTCATGCAACTTGAGGTCATTTCCTCTCTTCCTATCGCCTGTTACTTGGGAGAAGAGCCCAGCTCCCTCCTCTCCACAACCTCCTTTCAGGCGTCTGTAGAGAGCGATACGGTCTCCCCTCAGCCTCCTCTTCTCCAGGCTAAACAAACCCAATTCCCTCAGCTTCTCCCTATAACTCTTGTGCACAAGCCCTGTCACCAGCATCATTGCCCTCCTCTGGACATGCAAAAACTTTGATCCCACATTTTTCTTAGCTTCTTGAGGAGAGACGTGAACCTTCACAAAGTTAAATACTTATGCATTTTGCATTATATCCTCATAGAAATCACTGAATAAATTCTATTTGTTAAGATGGTCCTGCTGGCTTCCCTTTTTCTTATCCAAACATTTCCATTAACTTAAGCTCAGTCAGATTGCCACTGGCTTTCATATAACTGTGCTAAGCACATCCTTGTTCAGTTTTTGTTACACCTTCAACCACCACACCAAGCTTCTTTTCTCAAATATGAGAAAGAGACCCTATCCTCAATAGTCCTCCCTTTGCATTAATTCCAGCAATTTAACTTAAGTGACAAAAATGGGGGCAACCAGCAATACCCGTGCTTCTCTATATGTAAACCAGAAATGACCTGGCTGCTAAACTAGCAACTGGGATACTTTTCTGACTTTAGCCAAAGCTTTACACTAGAGGTCAAATAATTTCTAAACATTCAGCCTTACACTTTGTTCTACTAGTTTTCACCTCAGTTACTGCTGTACTCTCATTCTCCATGAGTTAGTGCTTTAACAGTGATGCTCTCCCCACTACCCCAATCTTTTTTACGCCTCCCTATTCTCTAGTTTGGCAAGCATCCCTGGAGCATAAACCACTGCTTCCTTCCCAGCCTGTGCTTTTGTCCACTGCACTGAGTTAAACCTGATCCTCTCCACAATGTCACCATTTTGTATAGTGCTGTGTGAGGAAATGGTTCCGTTTCAACAACTCTTCCCTTCTTTTCTGTTTAAAGGATGCGATATGCTAACTGATAATCAGGTCTTCTTTAAAATTAGCTAGCGTTAGACTAATTTGATAACTGTGTACTTTGTTAAAACAATACTGCCTTTTCTCTTATTTGCCAGGCACCTCCAGTTCTTTCCCAGTATGCTGTTGCAAGTCACAAAAGTCCATCTATAGCTGCCTTAACCACACTATTCACACTTCAATAGAACTGAATTATTCCCCAGGTACATGGTAACACTTCCAGTTTCACATTTATTAAAAATTGTACTGAAAATCCCTGAATTTTGTCCCATTATTTTTACACCTGCCTTTTTCTTGTTGTCTCTGTGATGGCTTGCTTCCACCTCAGACACTAACTTTGCCTCCTCTATGTGCTGTCAGCCACATGCTGTGTTTCCCATTATTTCACATTACGCTCCTTACTGAAAGCTGAAGCAAAACATCCATATACTTTTGAAGCCATAAAGTATTTTCAGTCTCAATGTCAGCCTCACTAATAGAGCTTTTGTGAGTTGCAATTCCCATCTGTCCAAAATTCTATCCCTCTTCCTAAAAGCACTGGAGTCTCATAGACACAGAGACTGGAAAATCACTGCAGAGTTTACCAGTAACAATAATACTTTTGTCCAGCATTCCCCTCTGTAATCCACAGGGATTCAGGCAACTCAAAAAAACCCTCATGTGGTTAAGTTTCAGCTATGAGAGGAAAATTTTTGTAATTTACCGCTAAAGACATTCTTCGTGCTCCTTATAAGCAACCAATACCCTCAGACTGATATGTTCCAATCAGTCTCTATAGTACAAAGTAAGACTTTCTTAGAAAAAAAACCCCACAAACCACAAACAAAAATCCACAAACCCAACTGAAAAAAAACCCAAATCCAAATGTGTTACCTTAACCGCAGCTTTACCTAAATTGCATACAAATATCCAGTAGGCCACCAAAAATGACAGAGGCAGCAGAGTCTTTAAATCTGTTGTTTTGTCCTAGTGTTGCACATCCATGTTCTCATGCATAAATACAACTGTTTTGGTTTTTTTAGAGGGAAAGTAATTTTGAATGAGCTAGTGGAAACTTTGTGGAGTCTCTCCTTAACCCCCACTGTATGGCTTTAGAATTGATTCCTCTCAGCATGACTCCATTTCAAATACAAACTCAAGAAGTCAAATCATGGAGAACAACTGAAAGCATTTGGTATGTGTCACCATAGTTTCTCTTCCCTGCCTTTGGCTCTCCCTTTGCATAAACGCAGTCCTGGTCAAGAGATTTCTTCAACCCCAGAATACCTCATAATAGTGTGGAAGGATTCCTCCTCTATGCCGCAGTCAGGATCTGAGAGATGACTGATAATGTCTGGAAGCAGGTTATAGATGGCATTGCCCTGTGCAGAACAGAAGGTTCTAGTTAATAGACATAATTATGAAGGACAGCTCGATTTGAGCCACAAAAGCTGCCCACTTAAAATGACCTCCTTTCTCCCCACCCTAAATCTACTGAATGAAAACATCAACTTGCTGAAATGAGCTATACACAGCCAGCTAAGCCTATCTGGGGCTACTTGGCTGAAGCTAAGGGGGAAAAAGAAGAACAATCTAACAACTGCAATCCTTGGTTTGCAACAGCCCTGCTGTTTGGTGGGCTTGGATGCAATTTCTTTGCTTTCCAACCCTGCCGCAACACAACACAAAAGCATCCTGATAAAGGAAATTACACAGCAGTTCAGCTCAAGTAACTGCCTTCATTCTTGCCTGAAAAGGCCCAAGTCCAGATTCCCTTTCCCACTGCTTTTTCATGGGTTTGTCATAAATAGCACAGAGATATGAAGTAAGTGCTGTCAGGCAGCTAATTCTGCTTTTAACTGAGCAAGCCAAGACAGTAAAGCCCCAGTATCGTTGCAGCTTCCAGGCAGTAAATCTCAAACTCTGAAAGGTCTCCAGTAGCATTTGTGTTGAATGAACAGTGTTACAGGAGGCAATGCTCCTAGCTCATAGCTGCTTGGACTGTAACTGCTTCAAATTTAAGTATCACAATATCACACAGCCAAGAACAACTTCAAAAGGTTTCAAAGATGCATTAGCTGGGCCATAAGGTCAAGGAACTCTCTTGTAAGGCCTAAAAGTGAACTGCAGAAGTGTTCCCAACCCTGTGTTAGGCGTACACAAGAAAGCAAAGGGACAAGGCCCTGATTTGGAGCCTGTCTACTGATATGAATGGGTAAGGTCAAATTTAGCAACCTCAAGGCTGAAACAAAACTCAAGTTGCAAAACTTCCTTCCTTCCCCACTCTTGTGAACTAAGGTCCCTGAGCATCCACTTGCCTTGTTGGAGAGTTCGCTGAAAAAGTTCTGAGCCACTCCCATGATTGCCTCCTCTGGGTCTACAAGCAGCGTTGCCATTTCGCTCACTTGGCCCTTCACCTTTACCATGTCTTTGAGGATGAGGTGAGTCAACACCAGTCCAGTCGTCTGCCTCACGCTAGGGCAGGGGTCCCGCAACCTGACAAAAGCACCAAGTTACCACAGGGAGCAGCTGAGTGAGTGTCTCTAAATTAGTGATACCTACGATGGCCTGCCCCACAGCCTAGGTTGTCTCCCTGCTCCCGACATATTCAAATTCGGTTTCCTGGATCATGCTTACCTTCCAGAGACCCAGTGTCACCCTTCCAAAGAGCTCTCTCATCACCTGTCCTCTCCCAGCAATAAGTGTAGCCTTACCTGGCATAGAGATGTGATGTCCAAGGCTCCACCAGATTGGGGAAACGGATGGCCAGATCTCCTGCTGCAATAATGAGGTTGGATCTCACAGCAGGCAGTGCTGACTTCTCCATCATAGTGAACAGCAGGCGCATCTGGGAGTCACAGAACTCAGAGCTGATGGGACAGGGTACAGAAAATAGATACCAAAATCCTTTCTCTCAGAAAGCAGCGATAAAAAAAACAAAATAAACCAAATCTATGAACGTCTGTTCTCTTCACAAGAAAGGAGTTGCAGTGTTTGCTTGTGCTTTGTACTGGGAAGGCAAGGAAAAGATCACAGCACAGCTTGGCATTACCTGATCATGCAGACTTTGCCAAGAGTCAGGGCCGCAGCAGCTGAGAGTGCCGGATCACTGTAGAGCCCAGGGTTATTACAGATCTTGAGCACCAGCGGAACAAAGGCAGAGAACAGGTGCTTCTCTAGAGAGCAGGGATGAAGATGGCAATTATATGAGCACTGTTTGCACATCCTTCTTTAAGGAGCAATTACTCAATTTATCTCAGAACTCCTGCAGGCTACGCAAGCTGGTTGACTCACTTTCCCCATTGAAATGCTACCCCTGGAGAAGCAAAGAGACAGCCTACATCAAACTGTCACTGGACAAAGCCAACAGTTTTTCCTTCTGAAGCAGTCTTCCTGCTTCTGGATCTGTACCTGCCCTACCTGTTCTTTTACAGGCAGACAGAGCCAGTGCTCCTCAGTGGTCACCACACTTACCATCTAGAAGTTCTGTCTCACAAATGCTGCGGATGAGCTCAGCTTCTGTGTCATCAGCTGAAGCCCCCACAAGGCCCAGCTCCTCCTCCATAGTGGTCTCATTTCCTGTGCTCTGTGCAGAAATGAAGATTGTAAAAAAGATGACACACAACTACAACTCCTTACATTAAAAAGTCATTTTCTCTTGGGCAAGAGGTGCATGCATGTTACCAGCAGCACGACTCAAATTGAGAACACACTGAAGGACAGTTTTATAACCCACTATTCACTGGGAACTGCAAGAAGCTGTGAAGGGCGGTTTGGTATTTGCCAGTCCATGTGCCACAGAATACCAATTAAAAGAAAGCCTAAGCTTCTGAAGCTTCTAAGCTGAGAGAGACATAGGACACATCTGGCATCAGCATCCGAGTCTGGCACAAGTTAAGGAACATGCAAATCCTAAAAGCAAGAAGTCCAAAGTGGCCTTTGAAGTGTTGGTCCTGTGAGCAAGATCATGGGAAGCCTTATAGCAAGGCAAAAGCAACACAAAGAGAAGAGAGACATGGGTGTAGCACAGGGGCCAAATCTGCATCCAACTGCTGTTTATTGGAAAACCTCATAGTAATCTCCTCCTGTGTGGGAAATGGTAGTGACACCGATAAGCAGGGTAGACGAGGAAATGAGCTACAAATTTCTCTGGACATAGCAGTCTAGGCATCTAATAGAAACTGGATACCTAGGGATACATAACACTTTTCTCTGTTCTTACCCAAGAAACAACGCCCAAGGTAGAAAGAGAAAACGCCCCAAGGTAGACCTAACCAAACAGGTTGCTTCATCATACAGATCCTGTTAAGTAGTCTACTATTAAATTTTCGTTTTTACTACCTGAAAGAGGATAGGACCCTCAAGCCACACGGACCAAGGTTCCAGAAACCCTTTTCTAAAACTTAGACACAAATAAGGTGTTCTTCACTACTAGCAGCAATTGCAAAAGATGGCACTGGTAAGAAAGGAGGCGATGAGCGGAAAGCAAATGTTTGCCCAAAGCAGGAAGATAAGCACAGCAAGGACACTACCCTTTATTCCCTCCCCTCTGCCTCTTCAAAACTCACAACCAGCATGAGAATTTTACTGACTGAATGGGGTCTTTTCAAGGACCTCTGCACTCCATGTCAACCCAGACCAACACATGTCCATTTCCATTCCCTAAGCATGCACTACCCTCGATCTCATGGATCCTCAGGATTGCATTCTCCATAAGTTTGCTGTGGCAGTAGCCGAGACAGTAGAAAAAAGCCCATAGGAAAAAGAACCATCTCAGTTCTCACCCGGGGTCTCTGCTTCTTTGTACTGTTGTTAGAATGCTTCTTGGTCTTTTCCTCCTCTCTGAGGACACGGCGTCTGCGTAGCTCTGCACTCACTGACACTTCCAAATATGCTACCTGCTGCAGTGCCACCTGCCCCACAAGGGACAAAAGATGCATCAGCAGGAATGTGGGAAGACTGCTAGCACCATGAGAGACTCTGCTGGGAGAACCCCCTGGATCTAGAGGAGAAAAAAATACTACAGTTCAGTGTGGATGTAGACCTCTTCTCCCATCAGTTACTGCCAAGTCTCACTGTATAACCCATCTCCATGCTCCATGGACTCCTTGCACTCGCAACCTTCCACACCAACACCTCGACCAGTCCCTCAGCCCTGTGTCTAACCATCGCCACAGTTACTGCAGGCCACCCACTTGTAGCATGCGTAGAGATTTTCTTCACCAGCTTTTTTCCTCACCATCTTCCTGTAGCTTCTCCAGAGCTTGCTGACTGCACACCTGCAGGATATGAGCACATATCTCGTCTGCCTCTTCAGCCAGTTGGTAGATGAGTGTTACTGCTGCCTCCATGAAGGGGATCCAGTGACTACTTGGCTGGGCAAAACCTGTTGAGAAGAGGGAGCCATGCACCACACATACCAGCAACAGCACAGGCTGGCTCACAGCCCAACTCCATCTCCTCCAAACCTACTGCTGACTTGTGCTCACCTTTACTCACAGTCTCACTCAGGCGCCCAAAGAGCATGTGGTCCTTTGGCAGCCGAAAAGGTGCATTGTCCTTTCCCTGTGCTGGCTGCAGAGAGAACAGGCGAGTTACTCTTACTACATAACAGATTCCCTCATGCCCTTCCTGGTACTTAATCTTGCTATGTGCATGGTGCTAATCAAACCCATAGCAGGCCCGTGACAGGTATATTCTGAGCTGCTCTGCAACTAAACACACAAGGACATTGCTGCCACTTTTGAAAGCACACTGGCAGCACTGTGTGAATTTAAAGCTTGGCCAAGTGATGATCACAGGCCAACTTCAACAGATCCACTACTTCATCTTAAATCAAAATAACTCCTTTGGAACCTGAAAATTACTCCTTTGAAATCTGCTATTATTTACTCATTCTTCACAGTGAATGAGGAGGGAAACCTTCAGAGCATTTTAAAGAGTTATCAACAGTAAGTCAGGCAGACACGCTGCTCAAGGAATACTCCAGAACCATAAGATTTTGTACAAAAGCAAAATATCACCAGTAGAAATTGCAGAACAGCTCTGGATGCAACACCGCCTCATGCTCAGGCTGTTGCACATGCTCTGTATCAGTCGCATCACAGGCTGGGGATAACTCTGAGAACTACTAAACCAAGTATGACAATGAGTGAGGTATTCCAGCACATTTGTGGCTGCCTCATCAAGATACAATTAACCGAAACAAGCTACTGCTTGAGGATTTGCCAGCTTTCAGTAACTGCAAACACTACAATCACAGTCACAGAGGTCAGAAAAGGCCTTCAAGATCATCAAGTCTAACCATCAGCCCAACATCACTGTGCCTACTAAACCATGTCCTGAAGTGCCACATCTACACTCTTTTTGAATACTTCCAGGAATGGAGACTTCACTCCTTCCCTGGGTAGCCTCTTCCAATGCTTTACCACTTCTTTCAGTAAAGAATTTTCTCCTAATATTCAGTCTTGATATTAGTGCAACTTGAGATCACAATCCTACTCTATATACTGAATTTCCGATTGTGCTGGGGGGAGGTGGAGCTGAAGGAAAAGCTGCCACAGTCATGCAAGTATCTACAGTTCAGTCCCTACTCATAAACTTAGTTGCAGAGTTAAGCCAATCTTGTAAGTCAACAATTATAATACAACCATCTTCAGGACGTTTAAGAATGCTGTGTTACACATTGATTTAGGAAGATCCTGCAGTAATGCCCCCAGTGGAAGGGGCAAACACAGAATGATGGTGCTGAGTGAAGGGGAGCTGCTTTTATGCTGGAACTCCTGAACAAAAATGCCCTACATGCTTGATTCAAAAAACAAAGAGGTGGCTTTTTTTTTCTCCAAGTGCATTAAAAAAAAAAAA
>WAAB01008201.1:253987-282151 GCA_013389865.1 Piaya cayana
TTTTTTTTCCCCCAAGTGCATTAAAAAAAAAAAAAGTATAAATTTTTCCCAGGCAAAGAAGCCACCTAATAGAACATCGTGATGGTTGCCTAAGCACAACACAGACAGGTTTGAAAACCTTCAATGTTTTATATTCAGTTCTACAACTGACAACTCCCAAATATAAATTAATAGGGAGGGTTAAAAGAATCACAATACCAGAAAACATCAGTAGAGGAAAGGTCTTCATGGTTGAGGAAACACAAATCAGTTTAGAAGTGGGAGTCTGAGGAAGAGAATTGAAGACAGATTTTCTTGCGCACTGAACTCTTTACTAATTGAATTCAGCCCGTGCCTAATGAAAATATTTTTGTTACATGTTCGCTGATGTGTGCTAAGCTTTCCAGACAGTACTGCTGAATAGTCTCAACCTACTTAATTTCAAAACCAGTAAAAATTGAATCACTTCTCTCTCTTCTCAATACAAACCATCCCCTCATGCACCCCCCTCCTCCCCCTCCCCTCCTCTGCCCTGCTTCTTAGTTTCTGGATAAGTCTGTTTCTTTATGACCTCTAGAACAAACCTGGACTCTTACCTTAGTGGTACGGGCAAGTTTGGAGACGGCATTGCACACTTCTTGAGCTAGGCGGTAGTCTTCAGATACCTTCTCAGACAGCCCTACTGTCACCAAGACATCCAGGTTGCTACCTATGATCTCTGGCTTCCCTCTATGGAACAGAAGGAGGGGGGGCTATTACCTTAGTTGCTGTTGAAAATTTACAAGTACACTTAGTCAGTAGAAATACTCCTTGTTCCTTGCAGAAGGCAGTGGCTTGAGTAAAAGAAGGAAAAAAAAAATCAAACATCCAATGACTCGAGATACAGGTATAGGAGCAGCAAGCAATATTCCACAGAATTCAGTATAATCCATACTCCACTAAGAGAAGAGGTTCTCCAAAGTGAACAACAGTAGGCATACTGCCTCTTTGTAAAGAAAGAAGATTCTTGACTCTTCTTTCTTATCAGAAAGAAGCAAAATTTAAAAGGGAGGAGAAAGTAAAATGTGGCAAAATGGAAAAGAGTTCAGTAGCTCAGGACTGTGATGTGTGACATTTCATCCTGTAGAAAAACTACTCATGAAGAAACATGCCCACATACGTGCCCTTCCTACCCCTGAAAGGTAGAATTATGCAGGTACAGTCTAAGGAAAATACAATTAACTGTGTGAAGAAGGCAAGAATGGAATCTAATGTATCTAGAAGATAATTTTAAAAGTTCATAACAGACATCTATAGGACAAAAGCAAAATCACCTCCCTTAGCAGATCTGTGAAGAAGGCAATGCTGTTCTTATTTAACACACACATACCCATAGGCTTGGTACAGGATCTCACTGGATATTCAAATAACCTAGTTTCTTTAAATGCTGTGATTTTAGGGAAGATTCCTACTAATTTTGAGATAAAATTTGGGCTGTGAGCATGTGGGATGGGGTGGCTGAAATACCTTGGAAGGAATATCCAATACTCAAATTGCAGAAGTGGCTACAAGCTCCAGAAATGGCTCCAGCCATAGAGCCCAGAACTTTGAAGCTCATTATGCAGGCCTGTTCGACAGATGAAGGTCTGAAGTAGGAAGAGCAAGAACAAACAAGCTAAAGGGTTACTGGTCTGGGAAACCGAGGGAGTGAAAACTTTCTGGTGCAATTACACTCTTTTTGCCCCCAAAAAGGGAAGCAGATATATTTCCTGCCATGTTTAAGGGTTCCAGACATCTCAGCAGCTTCTCACTGTTCTTACCCAAACACAGACAAAGCTGCAACACTGACACAGTGAGCTCTGAGAAAGACATTCAGAACACAAAGTAATGTCATCATACTCTGAAGAGACCATGCCGGTGGGTTCCAGCACAACTGTGTTTAATTCCAGGGTTCATTATCCCATGTTAGCTACTGATTGTGGAGCTGCAGAACAGAGGGCCAGTTGATGCAGCACGCATAGTTCTTTGATAAAATGCAGTTCCCTGTACATCCTCGCACTCACACGATTAGACCAGGCCCTGGGCTCACCGTGCCATCATCCCCAGCAGCATCACAGCAGCACGTTGTTCTAGTGATGAGCACTGAGATTTCTCTGTGAATCGTTCCCAAAGCAGCTGGATCACAGCAGGCTTTATTTCATCTTTCTGCACAAATTCGGAAATCTGGAAAAGAAATGCAATAAAATGAGGGGGAAGTAGAGAAGGATGAACTTCAAGCCAACAAAGACAGCAACTCAGTGACCACCATTTTAATACAACAGACATAAGAGATCACAAATTCAACTCAAACCCAGGCAAGGCAAGTACTTACTATTTCTTCTAAGCACTGTATCGTTCCTAGCGATGCATCCACCATGATGAGAGAGAGAGAATGCACCAGGCCCTGGGCCCTGGCCCTTAGAAGGTTGGGAAACAAAATTAAATAATATAAAATTTTTAAAAGTAAATGAAAAGCAACCGTCACAATTACACCTCTATTCAGAGAACTGAGGACTTCTATTAGACAATAAATCTGATCCCTAGGTACAGAAAACTTCTCCCTGCATAAGATGGAATTCTCCAAGTCACCCATCTCAAGTGCCCAACAAGAGGCACTCACCAGCCACTACACAGCTTGCTCTTAACCACACAAAGTACTAATTCCTACAGAACATAAAACCTTATAACATCTCTCTGTGAACAAATAAAGTCAGAGCTCAAAATGCAGGAGTCATTCTCTAGGCAATACTATCAAGAAGAAATAAGAAGCAGAGATTGTTTGTTATTGCCTCAGTGGTTCAAACGAGAATGAGGTATGGTGCACCTCAGCAGGGATCACACTTATCGTAGTGAATATGTATCCAACAGGATTTACATGTGAGCAATTGCTGAGAAAAAAACCCAACTGCTAAAGCAGAGAGGAGAGACAGCTTCTTTCTAGTGAGGAAGAAACAAGCACCCAAGCAGTACCCAGCTTCAAAGACCCCATTAACATCCTCTCATCTGCCACACATAGAGATTTATTACAGTAAGATTTAAGATCAGTCTCTGAATGAAATAGCAGTAGAAATGCATGTGAAAGCAGCCAAACAATAAGAACTGCATACAGTGTGAGGGATAAAGAAACGGTGTATATTAAAAAATCAAGGACAAGTGACAGGAAGAAAACGAGTAAACACTGAGGAACGTGTTGTTTACACCACAAGTAGAATGCCTACACTCAGATAAGGCCACAGTGTGCAAGAAACCCCTGAGCTCTGGTAACAGAAAGAGAGCTCTAACTTCAGACCACACTGTATACCATTCCTCTTATCATCCCAACAGAAACACAAACTAGAGAAAGAGACACTGGGCAACAACTTTGCCCACAGAGGGTGAAGTATGCAAAACTCTTAGACATGGGATGTCTTTGTAAAAACAGATGACTCCCAAAAGGCTTAAAATAGCCAAAAAAAAATTCAGCTCCTTGTTGCTAATTAATAACCCCACTGACAAGCATTCCTAACTGACTGCCTGTATTCCCTGTCATGTAGACCCTTACCCAGGTCATATGGGCATATGTAACTCAATGCAGTACTTTGCATAAGAGTGAAATTTATGAGACTGGTAAGTAAGAGTGCCTGATAACAGCTGAATTTGAAATAATTCTCAGCTTCTCTTTCCATAAGGTCTCACGTGGAGGTTTGCTGCATGGATTTCCTACACATAAGCACCACGACAAACCAAGATCAGAAGCTCAGCAGTAGGTCCCACAGAAGACTGGCATACTCAGATATCTAACCTCATGCTTCAGCTCAGCACAAAGCATGGTAACCTTGATTTATCTTCCTCTCCATATCCTCTTCCTAACAGCTCCCCAAAATTAAAAAGGTGTGTGTGGGAAACCTTCTGATTAGGAAGAACCATACCTCTCCGAATCACCGCTGGGGCTCAGATAGAGCTGCCTGTATGCATTCAAAACAGCCTCCTTAATTCCAGCCTCCTTTGACCATATGAGGGGGAGCATTCTGCGGACTCCAAGCAGTGCCTGGGGCACACCAAACTTCGAGACTGTCACAAAGAACTCAATGGCTTCCTGCACCACTGCAGAGAGGAGAGTCGTGTTAGTGTAGTCGTTTTCTAATCTCCATTAGAGAGGCCAAACAACTTCATAGGCATAGAGCTCTCACAGCAAGCCCCACATGCATCTAAGATCAGTGCTACTGTCTGCATAGGGCTACTAGAATTGGGTCACTAGTACAAAGCTGCAGAAGTCCTGGAGGAAACAGGGCACGTGTTAACAATATTAGAGATAAATCTAATGCGATACATTTAAGAGAAGAGCACAGAGACCATGTTTAATAAAAAACCAAAATTCTCTTCTGGGAAACAATAGCTTCAGGGAAAAAAATCATTTCATGGTCACAGCAGACACAAGCACCTGAATGTGAGTCCCAGTGTGATGTTGTAACCAGAAAAACTAAGCTATTTGATGTATAATATGGAATGGAGTAAGGAATAACATATTTGATTCTAGCTTGACTACTCCTGAAATACACTACCCAGCATTCTGCTCATAAGAAAAAAATATTAAGTTGGAGAGCATTCACAAGAGACCCACAGTAATGATTTAGACAGACTGTATAATGAGCCGTTCATAGAGTCTGACCTCTGGCTAAGGGGAAGCTTACACTAGTAGAAGCCCCATCTTATAAAACTGGTGTTTAAACATCAAGTGAGGGGCATCCTTTCAGCCTTGAACTTCAAATGATCCGTAAAGACACTGAACTCGGGAGTTCATGTTTGTGTGGGTAAACAGCCAAATGACATCCAAACTTTGCTGGAGAAGCCCACAAGATCTCCTGTTACCCATGATATATAATACAGGTGCAGCCTCAAAAGCGTTTGCCTGAAGCTAGGATGCTGTAGCGCCCAGATCCATTTGTACTCCAGAACTACACGAGTGGTTGGCAAGAAATTGTGCCACGGAGGATAGGAGGAAGCTGTTCCCTTCTATGCCCTGGCCCTTTTGGGGTGCTGATTCAAGGGAAGCACTTAAAAAACTGTCTAACTGGTGACAGTAATTCTAGTATTATAATATGAACAGCTGAATTAACTCATAGGCCTACTCATCACCACCTTTCACTACAGCACTGAAGAAGACTGCCTAAGGAGGTGGTTGAGTCACACTCCCTGGAGGTGTTTAAAAGACGGATGAGATGCTGTGGGTCATGGTTTAGTGATCAATAGGAATGGTTGGACTCAATGATCCAGTGGGTCTTTTCCAACCTAGTCATTCTGTGATTCTGTGAAGATCAGGCCACAGAACGTGTTGGTCAAGATCACTTTTAGCTACAGAATAAAGTACAAGCAAAGGTGAGGTGAGCAACACAAGCTGCTCAGTTCCTCTTCTGTGGCCAGCAGAACACCTGAAGCTGCATCAGGGCACTGAGCAGGTAAAAGAATTCAGTTTGCTGGCCATGCTTACTTTGGGAGAATGGTGGCTGAGGTGATGAACATATATACCCTCCAGAGGAGCCAGGGAGCTTCCATAAATTAAGTCAGTTTGGCCACCTTGCTTTTAAACATTTTCAACTTTAATATTTGAAAAAAGGATCCCCAAAGAGCCCATTCATGTCCTAACACAACCTCTTCGTGAAACCCATTTAGATGGTGCTTGCTGTTCCAATATCCTGGGAGTGCCTGTGACACCTGTTCAGCGAAAAGCAGCTATTTTCCCCTTACCCTTGAGCTCCACCACTCCCACACCACCTCTTCAGCAAGGGAGAAAGCCTGGAAACTCTGCATTAGGCAGAAAAGTCCCCATGGCTATTTTTTCATACCTGAGATACAGTTTTCATACATCAACTTGCTGATCAGACTCAGGGCTTCTGTGATTTTCACTGAGAAGTTGTAAGCATCTTTCAAGTATTGCACCAACATCTCCTGTTTGGCCAGTTCTGTTTGAAACTGCTCCTCTGGTACAACTTGCTCAGTGATAGGACTACTGTTCCCGTGTGGAAGATCCTCGCTGGTCTCACCTGAACATGAACCTGCACAGTATGAACACTTGTGTGAGCAGCATTGAGGCACAGATCAGGACATTTTAACCCTTCTTTCTCCACCCTAATCTGACACTTGCCAAGAGCCAAGAGCCAAAACCCCACATTCTCCCATTAGACCCAGATACAAAGACACAACTCAGCATGCCATAGAGCAAGGCTTAGTACTACAGTGTGATGCACCAGAGAAATGCCAGCTTAATACAGGAGTCAGAAAACGTATGGTGCAGTTGGTGTAAACTCCATTAAAATTCTGAAGGGTTTAATCTGAACTTGACAGCCTGTGAGAAATGGAAGAGGCCCTAAAAGAGAATCAAGGCAGAGCAGGTAAAAGGCAAACACGACTACTACCCTAGCAAAGTTTGTGCAAGTGAAGAGCTTACAAAGTTAAGAAGATTAAATGATTTAGACAGTAGCCTTTTGACAGAAAAGACCTCAGAGGGATTGACTAGGAAACCTTATTCTGAAACAAACACCAAAGACAAAGCATGCAAAATCTTAAAAATACACCCAGAGGCTTCAGCCCCAGATAAGTAAGACCTTGCTTCACTCAGTCACTGTCAAGGCCACTAAGGATATGCATTATGTGCCACCATCTGTTCAGGAAGAACTCCTTGTAAATTTGGTCAGCATCGAAGGGCATGAGTAGATAAACACTGGCTTCACTCCCCTCAGCAGATGTCAGTTAAAGGATCAGAAATGCACATCTACTGGGAACATGAAACTGTTCTGACCAGAAATGAAATAACAGTAATGTAATCCAGTGAAAATGCCAGGGCACTAGGCAGGCAAGTGATACAGAGATGTTGCAGCTCTATGACCTGTCAGGTACACAAAAACTGAGCCCCATTTGTCAGAATGAGGGATAGGGCATTCCACAGGGCTTTGGTCTAGCTCTGGTATCAGCTTGGACTTGGAGAAAAGACAGAGTGATCTGGAGTATAATAGTTACCTAAGAAAAGTCTCTTCAGAATGCCCAGGATTGCTGCCTCCTCGTTTTCCTCCATGGCGCCACAGAAGGGCTCCTTCCCCTGGAAGTGACACAGGGCTTTCTGCGTAAGGCGGGCTGCACTCCTGGACAATGACATTGCCCAAGAGAACATCAGGAACCCGTTAGGGTAGAACATAAAGGAAATAATCCAACTTTGTCCTGAACACCTGAGAAAGCAGCTCCTGCCAGAACCTTGCACTAGGTGCTTGTCAGTGTTTTCCTATTGAGTAATGGTACTGACAGTCATCCTGCTGCCCTGGAGCATAAACCTTTCTTGAACAGAGAATGAGACCACCACATCCCTTGGGATAAACACTCTTTCAAACCAAAGAGCCTTCTTACTTGTAATTCAGCTTCCTCAGCAGCCTAGTGATTTGTTCCAACGTACTCTCCACTGTTTCCTCAACTTCCAGCACATCCTCTTCCCCCTCCTGCAGGGGTTGGAAGAGTTCCTGTGTGGCAGCCCTAACTTCTGGCAGCATTGCTTCCCACTCTTCCTCTGGGGTGACCGCTGAAGCTATTTAAAAAAAGAGGGAATGAAGTATAAAGAGACTGAAATGACACCATAAATGGGGGGGAAAAAAAAACCCTCTAGAACTTATGAATTCTCCTTCTTTTTTCCCCACACCCTACAGGTGGACACTATTCCCACTGCTGATCCAAATCAGATTGCAGTAAGAATATTATATCTGGCCAAAATTATGGCTCAAGCAGTTCGTGAATGTTTGAAAATGAAAATCTTGCCTTGAAATACAATATTTAGCTAAATGGACAGTTGATCTAGATACTTGTATGGTCCTTTTACAACAACAGTGTATGGAAAAACTTTTGTGAGTTTAATTCCCCCTTATCTGGGCTCACTGTCTCACATGAGTGAGATATGAGATAAAAGCCACCACAATCTGTGAGCAAATTTAAGAAGAAGAAAAATAAGTCCTGGTATGGCCTGTTAAGGAGAAAGAGGAAGAAGGGAAATTACCTATTCTGGATCTGCCACGGTCTCTCATTTCTTGCAGCTTCTGCACCTCTTTCTTCAGTGGCTCGGCCAAGTCAGCACAGCTCAACTGAAGGTGCCATGAAGAGAAGAAGAAATAAGCTACCTATCCTCTTTTTATGAAATGTTATGATTCTTGCTCTTCCACTCAGAAAACCCTAGTTTTGGAAAGTGGAATAGTAAACTCTGGCCATCTTCCTAGAATGGTAAGTGCTGTAAATTGCCAGTCTGAAGCTCAGAAGTTCAGAAGGTGCAGCTAAACATGAAGAGCTCAAGCTCTGTGCAGAATGTTGTAAAAGACTAATTCTAACCCTAAGGAAAGAAACACTACAGTGGATTCAAATTAAACTGCTGTAGGTTTTTCCACAAACACATCCCTCCTGGCTTTCAGCATACCTAACAATCATACCAAGCAAGTGAAGAGTCAGAGAAAGCAAGACCTGAACTTGGGAAAGCCAGAAAGCTCCCACCTGCAGAGACCAAGGTTACGCTGCCCCTCCAACACGAGACAACGGCTGCTGCCCTGGCTACAGGACACTGCAGATATTCAGCCTGCAAACAGCCATCTAAACATATACATCATACTAGTCGGAATTACCTTGCAGGAGAAGGGATTGTTGGACAAAAATGCAGCCAGGAGCTGGATTGCATTTTTAACCACTACCATAGTTTTGTCTTGGAGACGCCCAACAGCCAGAGACACCACAGACTGAAACTGACTCAAAGGCAGGACCTAGCACACAATGAGAACACAGACAAAGTTATCAAGGAGGCCTAGAAACTCCTGAAAAGTTATTTTACTAGACATATTGATCTAAAACAGACAAAATCTAAGTCTAAAGGGACCGCAGGATATTTTTTGGTTCAACTTCTGTTGAAAGCAAGGACTTAGATTAGGTTCTCCAGGGTTCTGCTGAGTTGAGTCTTAGCCTGTCTACCAAGGGTGATGATTTCCCATATCAAAGCCCAAAAAGAGCTTGGGTACTGTGCTCTTCCTTCTAGTCTGTCCTGCTAATGAAAAGCAGCATGTAACTTCCATTCCCTGGTTTCCTCACCCCTAGAATCTTTGGTCTCTTGGAATAATGGAACTGCAGACACCACAGTACCCAGGGACAATACCTTTCCCTGTTAAACTTTAGTCTCTGCAAACAAAGAGGAGAGTGACAGAAATTCCCTTAGAAAACACAACAGGGGAAGGGACAACTGAGGCAATGCCATTCGCCCAGTACAGACTTACCTTGCACTGAACAATTCGTGTGAAAAGCTGAAGCACACGGCTGCGCACAAAACTATTGACATCACAGATGTGGGCCTGCAGCATATTCAGGAACTGGTCCCGAGTACCACGAGCAGCTTCCTCCAGCTGGTCACCATTCAGCACCTGCACCAGCACCTCTGCCATAGCCGCCAGAACAGCATTCCGCATCATATAATTCTGCAAAAAAGAGTTGTTGAGTCAGGAACAGACAGAATGACATGACTTGAAAAGCCAAAGGGAAGGATGGCCCAGAGTTTGGGCCTTCAAAGTCCCAAGTTCCACCCAAGTGAATTTCTCCCATTATGGACTTCGTATTAACCTTGGGCGAACACGGCTGTGCCTGCAAGACAGAGTAATTTAGCCCTGCTATCCAACTTCGTCAACAAAAGACAAGAACTGATATGAAAAACACTTAAGGCTTTTAAGAGAAGTTTAAGAAAAAGTAACACAATGATTAACTTGTTAAGTACTGAAGAACAACAGCTAGGACCTCAGACAGACAAGCTGGATAGTAGCACCTTCACCACTTCCCTGCACAGGTAATACTGCAGGATGTACCTCCCCATCCAAGTGACGCAGAAGAACACTCATGTTGGATAGCACCAGAGCTGGAATCTGTTCAGCCAGTTCGGTTATAAAGACAGCATAACCTTTGATTCCAGAAGCATTATGTGTCAGATCCTGCGGACATTTCTGTCCAATTTCCCTGTAGAGACAAATGAAACAATGAAGAAGGTGTCTCAAGTTGCCAGGGATAGAAGGACAGACCTAACGTATTTTTCTCACCTTAGTATTTCACCCACCAGGCTACTCACACCATACTCTTTAGCCCACAGGCTCACAGCCTGTGCAAACACTGAGGCTACATGTTCAAAGTGCTGCAGCATCTGTGTGATCTTCAGAGTGGCACCTTTGGCACATGAGGAGGAAGAAAAAGGTCAGAGAAAGTAACCAGCAATGGCTTCAGGAAGAAGAACAGAAGAGCAGAAACTCACTGAACAAGTGACCATAGTGAACCAAAGCTGTAGCAAGTAGATGTGTCACAGCCTCCCGTGTGGCCCGGTACTTCTGAAGACCAATACTTGGACTCTCCATGATACGGTAGCAGCTTCCTGTCAGTAAGCTAAAACCACAGAAAAGAGACAATGAACCTCACTATCACAACTTGCACCAACACCTTTCCAGCACACTGCACTAGGCAAACATATTGCTCAAATTAGAGAGATTCTGCAGTACCCTTGAAAAACTGAGCAAAAAAACATCTGAACTTGAGAGGCCTGCATGAGGAAAGGAAGTGGGTCCTAAACACATAATTTTTGTCTCAGGAAGATTTGTTTCTTCAGTTTCCCAGCAACTTGCACCCTGCAGAGGGCTGTAATACCACCTCACTGGCAGATTTAACATTTAACCCTCCCTCCCAGAAAACCACTGTCATTCATCCCACCCATCCCACCCCTACATCCCATACCTGACAAACTCTTCTTCTACCGCCATACCACCCCAAAGCTGACGGAGGTCCAGCTGTAGCACCTGCGTGAGCAGATGTAAGAGCGGCTCCCTCTCCTCATCCCATAGGGATCCAGAGGTCTGGGTACGGTTCTTCTTGTTCTAGAAAGGAGGTTACGTGATGTGATACATCAGCAGCTTGATAACAGAAAAATCACCATTGCTACCTTGCTTCCCTCAAAAGTGAAAACAACTGTTATATTCTACAGCAGTAAAAGACATACAGTGAGATGTACAAGTTTATATGCCCACATCAAATGACTGTTGCTGTCATCTTTGACTGGAGAAGGGAACTCTTAAAAAACTACTGGCACACAAAATACCAGCCAGCCAGAGAATATGAAGGCATTCAAGTCCCTGCTGATGTTTAGACACATATAGTCTGGTTGGCTGTTTTCCATGTAGTTTCACAGAAATTCCAGTATGCCACATCATGCGCTGCTCTTGCTGGCATCATGTTTCTGTTAGCCCTGCTATAACATCTGCTAGATATCACTGAGTTCAGCAAGCTTATGCAGTTTCCACTTTTATCATCTTTTCCTTCCAGTCCCCTCACCTACCTTCCCACCATGATCCACCTTCAACGAACTACTCTTGCAGATTTCCATTTCAAAGGCATCCACCAGGCCACACAACAAATAGCAGTTCATCTTGAGAGCGTTGAGGTGAGCAGCACGGTCTGCATGGCTCAGTCCAGAATCGTTCAAGATGGCAGGAAGTTCATTGGAATGACGAGACACCACTGAAGAGAGGTAGAAAGATATGAGCACTCCTTGTCAAGCTCCTTGGCCATCCTCTCTTTCAGAAACTTAGAGCAGCCATCAGATTACCAAAGACGTGTGCTCACATCTCACCAGCTTTAACATGGCCTGCACCCTGCAACCCAAACCTTGAAAGCGCTGTCTTATCCTATCCCACAGCCCCTCATCAGCTCACAGAAACACTCACTTAGAGCTGATGCATCCCAAAGATATATTTTCCAGGGATGCAGGGAAGAGGGTTTTCTGTTGGTCTGCCCTTACAGCGAACACGCACAACTCTGCATTGTCCACCAAGATTACAGACCCGTATTACAGGAGTGAGCTGAGGGTACAACCCAGCTGGTCAAGTCACACTAGCCTTTATATCATCACTGAGCTGCCAAAAGAGAGCAACCTATTACACCTGCTTCAGCTGTAGACAGCAGATACCCACCCTGCATCATCAGCTCCAGCGTATCCTCCTTGAGATCAGTCCCCACAGCTAGGAAGTGGCTGCAACGCAAACACGGTGTGTGAGGGAAGCAAGTAAAGAACAGCAGAAAGAAACGTGAGTGCCCAGGTGCACTACCCTCTCCACAACCCTCCTCCATCTGCTCTGTTCCCATTCTCCCTGGGAGCCCAGTCCTTGCACCCTGTACTTGCACTGTACTCACTGGAGCAAGCTGTAGATGGAGTCAAAGTGCTGCAGCACAGCTAGAGGACCCTGCGTCCGGAAGGCAGTCCGGAAAGCTGTGGGGAGATACAAAGTCGTGGGAGAGAGGGATACAGGTAGTCAGGCTGGTAACTGGCAGGGGTTTAGTCCAGCATAGGGTGAGGAAGTGATACTGAAAAAGCCAGCAAATAAACTCTCTAAGACTTGCTTTGGAGCTTTAGATAGCAGCAGCCTTCATCGAGGCTGGGCAACATGAGGAGTCATCTCCATCAACTGGGTGCAGCCAGACAAGAGCTGGGACAGAACAGATTTTCCCACTGACAGGCACGTGGATAAATTCCCCCAGAAATCTTATACACACTCTATTACTTCCCAAGGACTCGTTTCGATCTTATTATGAACCTCACAATGGCCAAATCTCTTGCTAAATTGGAGCTTTGGAGCCAGCTCTGCCTGACCTTGCATTTCATACAGGGAAAGGCTGCAAACAGAGGGGATTGCAAAGGAAGAAACACCTGTTCAGCACAGACCACACCAAGCACAAGGCGTTATCAGCTCCAGAGAAGCAGCGCCTAGAGAAACATTGCTGAAAAGAAAACATGCTCTTGATAAGTGGCAAATGTTTATGCTTGTGTATTAGTCAATAGCAACTGTCTAAGCTAGTGTGACTTATAGCAATATGTGACTTGAGAAATGTTTTTTTTTCTTCTTTTTTTCCTTTCCTAAAGGGGGACCAATGAATGGCAATTGTTTGAATTTGTGTCTTGATCTATAACAAATGCCGAAGCTTGTATATCCCATAGTGATACCTGTCTGGAGAGATGTTTACCTAAAGGTAGGCCAGCTGTGAAAGGAACAGGCATCTCGCAAGATAAAATAAGGAAGCCTGAAATCCACACTACCACACCAGCAGAAAAGGACTGTTTTTCTCAAAATTTGGGCTGCACCCCCCTTACTTCTAGTCTTCATCTTTGGACCCCAGGAGGAGGTCCTCAGATCACCCAACGGACTCTCTGCACATATAAACATGGTGTGGAGATATGTTCTTTGGAAAGGAATGAATACCTTTTTTGCAGGTGGGATGATGAAAAATGCATAGATCTGTAGTACAAAAGATGCAGTTTTCTTGCTTGGCATGTATGTTTTTGGAGGATTGATTCCCCCATGCATCTAGCGCTGCTAATAAAGAATACCTGCTTAACAATGACTATTATTCAACGACTTGAATACTGTGTTCAGTTCTGGGACCCTCACCACAAGAAGGATGTTTTGGCTCTGGAGTCCAGAGAAGACCAATGAAGCTGGTAAGGGGGCTGGAGAACAGGCCTTATGAGGAATGGCTGAGAGAGCTGGGGTTGTTTAGCCTGGAGAAGAGGAGGCTGAGAGGAGACCTCATTGCTCTCTACAACTACCTAAAAGGAGGTTGTGGAGAGGAGGGTGCTAGCCTCTTCTCCCAAGTGACAGGGGACAGTATGAGAGGGAATGGCCTCAAGCTCCGTCAGGGGAGGTTTAGGCTGAACATTAAGAAAAATTTTTTTATGGAAAGGGTCATTGGCCACTGGCAGAGGCTGCCCAGGGAGGTGGTTGAGTGACCTTGCCTGGAGGTGTTTAAGGTACAGGTGGATGAGGTGCTGAGGGGCATGGTTTAATGTTTTACAGAAATGGTTGGACTCGATGATCCAGTGTGTCTCTTACAACCTGGTATTCTATGACTATCTAGTTGTTATTGATTTATTATATTGGAATCCTTGCCCAGCCACATCTAGCCTCCCACTTCAGTGAGGAGGGCTAGAAAGCAAGGGACTTTGGAAACTCCGTCCCTTGAATCACTCTCAAAGAGACAGTCAGTCTGACTTTAAAAGAAATGTGATTCCTTAGATGAGACTTAAGTCCACTTCTGCTTAAATCAAAGATATTTCTCTTTTTATAACAGTAACTGCCTCTTGCGACAGAGGGATCCCGGCGGGGGGACCCGGCCGGGCCGGGGAGAGGGGCCCGGCCTTACCTGTGAATGCTTGCGGCAGCTCGCGGGCAGACAGCACCTCCTCCACCATGTAGCGCCCAGGGCCGGCATCCCGCAGCAGGTCGGCGCGGGTGAGGGGCAGGAAGAACTCCCAGGTCCCCTCCATGGCCCCAGCCCCGCAGCTCGGAGTCGCCGCCACCTCAGGGATTCAAACAGAACGCGCGCGCGGGCGGCTCGGGCAGCTCAAAGGAGAGCGCGAGCTGCGCTGGCCCCGCCCCTCGGGTCCGCTTCAGCCAATCAGCGCGCGCGCCGCGCGCAATCGTCGGCGCCCTTTTCTGCTTTAACCGTTAGCGCGACGCCTTCCTCCTTCCGCTTCCGCGCGGAAGGGGACGGGCCCGCAGCGTCGTCGTCATGGCGGCGCTGGTGATGGCGGCGGGGCGAGCCCTGCTGGGCCGGGCCGAGCCTCTACTCCGGGCCGAGCGCAGCCTTAGCAGCGGCGCGCCGCGCTGCGGACCCGTGCGGCCCGGGCTCCCCGTGCCGCTGTCCTCGCCCCTGGCAGGTCTTACCCGCCCCATCCGCATCAGGGAGCCCCCGAAGCGCAAGGAGGTGGATCGGTGGACGGAAAAACGGGCCTTGTTCGGGGTCTACGACAACGTGGGGATCCTGGGTAAGAGCACCCCGCTGTGGCCTCGGGACTGATGGGGCTCGGTGTTGGCTGTTTCTGTTCAATATCTCCATGTGTTCAACTGTATGAACTCGTATGATTCATAGAATCGCCAGGTTGGAAAAGACCCACCGGATCATCGAGTCCAACCATTCCTATCAGTCACTAAACCATGCCACTCAGCACCTCGTCCACCTGTCCCTTAAACACCTCCAGGGAAGGTGACTCAACCACCTCCCTGGGCAGCCTCTGCCAGTGTCCAGTGACACTTTCCATGAAGAAAGTGCCTGTAGTACTGATATTATTCATATCAATGATGTGGATCAACAGGTCAAGTGCATCCTCAAAAAGTTTGTGGATAATACTAACCCGTGTTGATCTGTTGGAGGGTAGGGAGGCCTTACAGAGGGATCCAAACAGGGTGGATGGATCGGCTGAGACCAATGGGATAAGGTTTAACAAGGCTACGTCCTGCACTTGGGACACAAGAACCCTGTGTAGCACTACAGACCTGGGGAAGAGTGGCTGGAAAGCTGCCTGGCAGAGAAGAACCCTGGGGTTCACTGGTTGACAGTGGCTGAATATGAGCAAGCAGTGGCCCAGGTGGCCAAGAAGGCGAACAGCATCCTGGCTTGTATCAGAACCAGCATGGCCAGCAGGATGAGGGAGTGATTCTGCTTCTGTACTCAGCAGTGGTGAGGCCACACCTCAAATCCTGTGTTCAGTTTTGGGCTTCTCACTACAATAAGGAAGTTGAGGTCCTGGACCGTGTCTAGAAGAAGAACAGTGAAGTTGGTGAGGAGTCGAGCACAAGCTTTAAGGATTGGCTGAGGGAGCTGAGATTTAAACAATCCCAGTAACACCTGGAGAAGAGGAGGCTGAGGGGAGAACTTGTAGCTCTCTAGAGCTCCCTGAAAGGAGGGTGTAGCGAGGTGGGTGTTGGTTTCTTCTCTCAAGTAACAAGTGATAGGATGAGAGGGAATGGCCTCAAATTGTACTGGGGGAGGTTCAGGTTAGATATCAGGAAAAATTTCTTCACTGAAAGGATTATTGGGCAAGTGTAGAGGCTGCCCATGGATGTAGTTGAGTCACCATCTCTGGAAGTGTTTAAAAGATGGGCAGATGAGGTGCTCAGGGATCTGATTTAGTAGTGGACAGGTATGGTTGGACTCGATCTCAAAGGTGTTTTCCAACCAAACAATTCTTTGAGTCTGTGACTAACCTGCGTAGGAGTGGCTCCTCCAGCAGTGAGAGGGCAGGGGCATAGGGGCTGGTTGCCCTGGGAACCGCTTCCTCCAGGTCCTGGCTTCATTCTTTCTACCCTCTTGTTGTCAGGCGGGTTCAAGGTCCACCCGAAGAACCTCATCGTGGGGCCCAAGTGGCTGCTAGGCTGGCGGGGGAATGAACTGCAGAGGTGCATCCGGAAGAAGCAGGTTGTGGGAGATCGGATGTTTGCAGAGGACTATCATAAACTCAACAAGAGGATCCGATACTTGTACAGACGCTTCAATCGTACTGGGAAGCACCGCTAGGAGCAACATGGTGGGTTCCACATGTGGAGCATAGTTTTACGTCATTGCAGTCAGAATAAAGCCAGCTTTCACACGGTTGAGTTCCCAGTGCTTTCTGCAGCCATCGCTGTGTGTTCCTGGCCCAGACAAAAGGTCCAGCTGCTGCTCCAGGCCTGAGCTCCTCTGTGCAAGTTCTGTCCTCTCAGTCATTTCTGACATGCTTCTCACAGACATCTATTCCACCCTGCATCCCTGAACTTGGCCTGAGAGTCCTCTCTTTTTGGTCAGGCTTTTGCCTGGTCTTTGTCAGCTGCGTGTTCTCATGTCCAACTTGACAGCTGCAGTATGCTCCAGCTTGGGTTTTTCCTCATAGCCAAATTTTCAAGTTAGTGCTGAGTGGCTGCCAATCCACCTTCCTGCTCACTGCTTGGCCCCTTGCCCTCCATTTATCTGTGATGAATATCAAATGTGAATTATCCAGGTGTTGATTGAAATACATCAAAACCAGTCTTAAGAAAAGGATTTATCTGTTTCACAATGATGACTTAGCTCTGTTCTAGTGCTGCTTACCAACCAGGTGGCATTTTAGTTTTAGTTTGTCAGGATTTGCAAAAGTAATTCAGCCACCTAAATGTTCCTTAAAACTCTAGCTTCTAGTTTTCCGTAACTGTTATTGGTTCCTCTAGAGGAGATGTTATGGTAAGTCAAAGCTGGCATCCTGCTAGTCCAGCATCACAAAGACCATTGCATACTTAAGAAAACTCTGTATGACGAGCAGGCATTTGCCAGTTCCCATCTCTCTGAGTTTTTAATTGAGCTGCTGGTAACTGGGGCGTTATCTACTGGCTTGGTGTATCCTATTTCAGAGCAATTCTACTTTTATCTGCAAAAGCACTTGGTTGGAAGTGGTAGGGAATGAAAAGGACTTTGTCTGGGTGTAAGCCTCAATGAGGTGAAGCCCAAGTCCACATTCTCAGGAGCAGGGTGGCAGACATATGGGACTTCTGTCAGAAGGTGTTGTAGATTCAGGAAACACATAACACATCCAGCTGGAGACTTAGCAAGCACCTGGAAAGAGCATGCAAAACACAAGTGTAGCAAATCCTTGGCTGAAAATATATCAGAAACTGTCAAAGTGTCACCAAAAGTGTCCTGTATCCTTTGTCAGTTTTTAGTCCCTAAGCACCAACTTGGCAAGGGCTCTGTGGACCAGCAGTTCCACAAGCTCCATCTTCTATTATTTGCTATGGTTATTGGAACGGTCCACAAACTGCGGCAGGAGGGTTGCCAAGCTAGAGAAGCTTCTTCTGTGACTTGTCCCTTGTCTGAAGGCATGGCTTAAAAGCCCTCAAAGCCCTCAGTTCTATGGAGGCCAGTGCTAGGTTGCTCCTTAACCCTCAACAGCCCTGTCTGCAAATCATCTCTAGTCACAGCCTGGTATAGAATGTCCTGAGTTGGAAGGGACCCACAAGGATCATCGAGTTCAACTCCTGTCCCTGCACAGGACAACCCCAACATTCACACCATGTGGCTGAGGGCATTGTCCAAATGTTGGTTGATTATTGTCAGTCTGGGCACCTTGACTGCTTCCCCAGGGAGCTGTTCCAGCTCTCCACCACCCTCTGAGTGAAGAACCTTTATCCTAATATGCAACCTAAGCCTCCCCTGGCAGATCTTCTTGCCATTCTCTTGGGTCCTGTCACTGGTCACCAGAGAGAAGAGATCAGTGCCTGCTACTCCTCTGTCCCCTGTGAGGAAGCCGTAAACTGCAAAGAAGTCTCCCCTCAGCCTCCTCTTCTCTAGGCTGAACAGGCCAAGTA
This sequence comes from Piaya cayana, assembly GCA_013389865.1. Taxonomy (NCBI): domain Eukaryota; kingdom Metazoa; phylum Chordata; class Aves; order Cuculiformes; family Coccyzidae; genus Piaya; species Piaya cayana. The sequence continues at coordinate 272,146 of WAAB01008201.1, forward strand.
ACTTCATCCACTCCTCACATGGCTTTGCCTCCAAACCCTTCACCAACTTGGTGTCCCCTCAACTGGATGCTCCAGTAGCTTTATATCCTTTTTATACCATGGCACCCAGAACTGTTCCCAGGCTATAATTTGGGATGTCTATCTTGCGTACCTCCTGACCTATCTGATCTGACGCTAGAAGCTTGTATTAATGACCTGTGCCACCTTATAAAAGGAAACAGGTTCTGTGTGGGTGTGAACCAGCCACTTGCCACCCTGCTCACCCCAGCATGTGCTGTACGGAGAAGTTTCTTGTCCCAACAGGGTTCCTCCCTCCGTTTTGTCCCGAATTGGTGTCCTTTCTGATCCAGCAGGCCTCTCAACATCTTCAGAGGGGGGAAAAAATACCAACCTGAGCCTAATTTCCCGCAGCGGAGGCTCCAACCAAGCCACTTCAAGGGGCTGATTCTGATCCTCCCTCTACGCCGCGCTGCGTGATGGAAGCAGGCCGGCACCACCGTATCTTTAATGACAGGGACGGCGGCTTCACCGGAGCCACCTCACACGCCGCGGCCACCCGGGCCCGCAGTTACCCGTCCTCTCCGCAGGGGCGGGGCGCGCGGAGGGGCGGTTAGCGGGGCGCGCTCTGCTCCCGTTGGGCGAGCGGCAGCGGAGGCGTGGCCTGTCCTGAGGGGGCGGAGCTGATTCGTTGCGCGGAGCCCGAGGCCGGCGCTGATTCGCTGTTCCCGAAGAGGCCCCGCCTTCCTCCCCTTATGATTGGCTTCCGGTTACAGGGGCGGGGCTGAGGCGCCTATAAATAGCATGCCCCCGGGCTGTGGCCAGGTGACCGGTGCGGAGCTGCTTTATCGTGGGGTGGTCGGGGTTCTAGTCCATCTCGGCAATGTGAGTCCCCGTCCCACCGTAGGCGCTGCGGCGTGGGGATGGGTGTGCGGGGGAGGGAGGGAGGAAAGCAGCGGGATCCCTCGGATCTCGCGCCGTGTCCGGCGGCGGGGCCGAGTGGCGCATTGCAGCACCCGCCGGCAGCGCTGCCCGCACCCCGCCCCCCCCCGCGCCCCGGGCGGACCCGCTTTCCCCTTCGTCGCTCGGGGTCGGGGCGTGCGTGGGGGTCCCGGCCGGCTCCCAGCGCTGTCGTGTCCTCCCCCACCCCGGCCCGGTGCTTGCGGCCCCCTCCCGGTCACCCCCGCGGGGCCCGGGGCTGGCCCGCCCCACCGTCCTCCCGGGGAGGGCGCAGGCTCTGGGGCGCTGCTAGCGGCCCCCAAGCCAGGGAACGCGGGGTTTCGGGGGGGTTTCCTCTCCCTCTTTTGCTTATGTGTGCGTTCCCCTAGGTCTGACCCAGCTCAGCAACCTGCTCCCGGGGCCCCCGAGGGGGCAGCCCCCGGTGGCGGCCCCCCCGGGCCACCCCCAAACCTGACTAGTAACCGGCGGATGCAGCAGACGCAGGCGCAGGTGGAGGAGGTGAGTAGCTCTGCCAGCTGCCCCGGGCTCTTCTCTCACCGCTCCGCAGCAGCGACGTTCCTCACAGGCCTCTGTTGCTGAGGGTGTGAGTGCTGCCGTCTTGCCAATGCCAGAAAATACTCACTAATCGAAGTACAAGGCCTGTACAGAAGACTGGAGCAGAGATGAAATAGCTTTCCGTTCAAACGGTGCTTAATTCCAGATATGACTTCTAAGGAGCAGGCCTGTTAGATTTTCGGTACCTTGCATCATGTGTTGTGTGCCTGTTATGGAAGTAAAGCTATACAGCATCCAGGATGACTCCCAACAACTGCTGCTTCAAGGCAATAGTTGGTATGCAGGCTCGGTGTGTCAGATGCGAGGAACCTTGCCTGGCTTTCCAGGGTCGGCGTCTGTAGCGCGGCTGCTGTCATGCAATAACAGCTTTACACCTCACTGGGGCAGCAACATGTAGCTCGAAGTTATGTCTTTGCCGTTATGGGGAGTGTAGGTTTGATGGGTCTGAGCTTGTGAGAGGGGTGGTTTAGTCTTGCTGGATTTGAGAGCTTTTAGAAACAGTTGATGAACCGAGTCCTCAGCCCCATATTAAGCGTACTTGTATTGACACTTCAACAGTGTGTCTAGGATTTTTTTTTCCCTGCCTCCGAGTAGACAACAACTTGGAAGCTGTTTCATATCCTGACCTTTTTGCCTTCTTTGGGGCTTACACTCAAATAACGTCTTGGATTTAGTTATTGGCAAAGCTACTGCTTTTGCTTTTTTAGCTCAATTTTGCTACTGTTCTTCCTTCTGCAGGTGGTTGATATAATGCGTGTAAATTTAGACAAGGTGCTGGAACGAGATCAGAAACTGTCAGAGCTAGATGACCGGGCAGATGCACTTCAAGCTGGTGCCTCACAATTTGAAAGCAGTGCAGCAAAACTCAAAAGGAAGTACTGGTGGAAGAACTGCAAGGTGAGTTTCCCAGTACCATCCTTCATCAGAAGGAAATTGAGCTAGGCCTCTCCTGCAGGACTTCAAGAGGCTAGTTTGGGCTTAATAATTATTTTAAATGCTTGGATTCTTTCACTGTGTAAAGACTTTGAGGTCTTGGCTGTCAGGGAACATGTAAACTTGTCAGTGTTTTCTGAGTATTACTCTCTGACAATCTCTCTCTCCAGATGATGATCATGATGGGAGTGATTTGTGCCATTGTGGTGGTGGTGATTGTAAGTAAGTACCAAAAAGCCCAGGATCAAAGGTGAAGAAGTACCAACTCTAGAGCACTCTAAACTCTTCTATTTTGGTTTGAGATCTGGAGGGTCTTGGTTGCATAAGTGTTAACTTCAGTTCTTTGGGGAAGGGACGTGGTGGTGCTAGAACTCCCACACTTACTGTGAAAATGGCATGCTCTATATAGTAACAGAAGGAATTGGGGGTGGCCATCATTGTAGAAATGGGAAATTCTGCCAGGTCAGATAAACCTGTAAGTATGAGGGGCATTTATTCTGGAGTGGGTGGGATGCCAAGTCCATTCCCTGGTGGGAGATTTAGAAGTCTCTGAGGGAACCTTTGGTGTAACTTGCCCTTTTGTTCTTTCCTTTTTTTTTCCTATTGCTTTGTCTCCAGTTTACTTTTTTACTTGAATGTAGCTCCTTCAGTCTGCAGCCTACTGTCCCCTGTCACCTTGCCTGTCTCTTCTCGCCCCTGAATCTTTCCTTTCCTTCCCTTCCACCTAGCTTCTTCATTGATTTCTTTATTGGTTTTAATTTGTCTTCTATATAAGACTCTGAAGCGCTCTACTGAACATGGTTAGACTCTTCAACAGCTGCTGCAGCTTTAGGGAAGGTCTTCTGAGTTTAGAGGAGAGGGAAGTAGAGGAGGAGTGAGTTAGCTAATGCTCCTGCTCTTCTGCAGGGAATTTTTGTGGTTTATTTTTGGATGTGAACTTGTCAAATAGTGCCTGTGTGGACTCTAGCAAAATAAGAATGCCTTAATGCAGTGCCTTTGGGGATGAAGGACTTCAGCATGGGAGATTCTTTATTCTGCCTGAACAGTGGCAGCATGACTTAAGCTTTTCATTGAGCTTCTGAAATAAAGGCTAGTTTGTGTTGGTCAGTGACTTGAGCCATTTGACTGATCTAGATATGGTCATCTGGATTTCTCTAGCCATGGAGGGATGAGCACTTAAGCAATTTAGTCTGCCTGTCCTTACTTTCAGATGACTTGCTGTCTAAACATGGCCATTTCAGTTACTATAAAGGAGAGCCTACATGATTACCTCAGTCACGTGCAACCGACTAAACACAGTTAAGTGAAAGGATTTTGTTACTATCCAGAAGGTGTGAGTGGGAGTAAAATCTCCTGCCAGAAGGAACAAGAGAACCACAGGAAGGAGTCTGGTGCAAGATATCAAATATTCCTTTCATCTATGCAGACACAAGCCAAGACCCTGTGGCTTTCTAATATCTTGTAGCTTTCTGGAAGATTTTGGGATAGTGGTAGAGTAGGAATGGGTGTTCAACTTTTGTATTACTGGGTTGAATGACAAAGGAAATCCACTCCATAGTGGATGGAGGTGAAGGAGACTAGATTTGTTCCAGGTAAGACTGTATAAGCCACACAGCTTTCTGGTTACGAATACCTGTTCTGTTTCTGCTGCCACAAAATACTAACTTTCAGCAGGAGTTAGGAAATGCTTGGAATGGTTAGCTAGGAATTAAAAGTGAAATGCTGCTCTGGCCATGAGTATTTTTAAAGTGACATCAGATGTCCCAGTTTGGCAGCTTAATTCCTAGAGATCTTGCCTGTCAAACTGAAATCCTCCTACTTGCTATGGGTTTTCTTGAATTTAGATCCAAGATGGTCTCTGCTGGAAGTGAACTTGCAGCATGGAAAGCTGTCGCTTTCTGTAAGCAATCCCCTTGTTTTCTTTCAAAAACAACAAGAGCTGGGAGTTGCTTGAATGTGTCAAACCTGGGGTTAAATGAGCTGCCCTGTTCCTCAGTTTCTGCAGAGTCTTCTGTGGAATGTGCATCTTGTATTTTTTTACAAGCTGAGATGTAGCTTATAATCTAGACTGGAAAGAGCATACTCTTTTAATTTAGAAAGCTTTACCTCAGTTCTAGAGCACCCTGGAATCTGCCTAAACTTAAGAAGATGGCAGGGGAGAACGTCACTAGAATTCCCAGATGGGAGTGAAGTACAAAAGATGGGAGGAGCAGATGCTTTTTTCTTTCATTTGGTGTGCTGGGGAAGCACCTTTCCTCCTCACAGGGCATCTGGGAAGGGGCTAGGTTTTGCATGCTCACTTCCATGCCCCAGCATTTCATTTGCGCTGAGTTCATCTCCCTGCACTTCCATCCCTCTCCACCATGGGTGAGGGCAGAGATGAAGATCTGGAGTGAAGCAGCCCTCGTCCTCTGAGCACTTCCCTAATTCCCTGTGGAACTGAGATGTGATGGACGGTCAGATGTGCATCTACCGAAGAGGAGCCAGGGCGTGCTTGTACTACTTACTGCTATGATTTTAGGGGATGGGCATACAAGCTTGAGGGCCCCAGAACAGCAATTCTCTTTAACTCTTCTAAAGAAGCCTTTGATGCCCCATTCTTCCTGTTCCTCTAGGGGCTGAGGTCCCCCTAGGCTGTCTCTTCCATTTCTTTTTCTTAGATGTTGTATGTTGCCTCTTCTGCTCCCTTTCCCCTCCTTTGTGTCTCTGTGCATGGGCAAAAAAAGAAAATCACCAAGGCCCTCTGAGTAAAAGCAAGGGACTCTGCTGTCCACAGCATTACAGCCACTCACGCACGTGCAGTTTATTTCCTTCCTCTATAAACACAACTGTAATCTCTGGCATGTTATAGTAATCAGCTCATGTACTTTAAATGGTCTTTAAGAAACACAATTCACCACCTTACTGAGTCTGTCTGGTCTGTCAGTGGATGGGAAGGGGTTGGGATACCAAACTGGTTTTGGATCATAATTTTTTTGTTGCTTCCATGCTATACACACACCGGAAATTCTGGCCCTCAAAGCGGCACGTGTTCTTCTGTTGCAGTGGTGGTAGTTCCGGTTGTACTGGAACCATGTGCTGGACTGACCGTGGTAAGTCCATAACAAGATGTATGAATTAGCAGCTCTTGGGGAAGAGGCTGCCCAAGCCAGCTCTCTTTCCAGCTGCCATATGTCCAGCCGCTGTGTCTGGTGGTGGTCCCCTGAATGGAGGGTGTGTTACCTGAAAGTTTCAATAACCTGCTCGCAGGCCCCTAAACCCAGAAAAAAAAATTTCTGTTGAGGTTGGAGTGGCATTGGGATCACAAATACATGTCCCAACAGAGCGTTCCGAGAGCAGAGTGCTGTTCTCAGCATATCTTGGAGCATGGCTGGAATAAGGTAAGTGATGCCTTGTTTTGCTTCACTGTACACTTGAAACTCATTAAAAAGAAATGACAGAGCTTTGTCCAGTGCAGACTTATTTTAAAATGTGAGATCCTTGTACCCTTATTGTCTGCTGTTACAAACTTTAAGTTGTAAAACAAGCTGTGGCTTGTAGTTCCCTTATCATCAATCTTCGTCCAGTCTTAAACATCAACAAAATCATACCAGACAATATATGGTCAATGGTGAACTTGGAGCCGTACAGCTCTGCTAATTCTTTCAAAGTTGAAAGCCTTCCTGAGAAAGGAGGGTATCTGGACTAGCTGGTGGATTAAAGCAGTGCATACAGTCTAAACTTCAGCATAGTTCAGACCCACACAATCTGAATGAGTTAGTCATGCTACAGTTCCTGCTAAGCTGTATGCTGTCTTTCTGCTAGTGTTCAGCCTTGTTCATGAAAGTGGAGTACAAAAATTTTTTTTCTTAGAACATCTGTTTCCAGACCATCGATTACATGGTCTCCAAGTCCCCAACCAAACCTAGGGGCTTCTGTGCTTGTTTTCCAAAGCTGGCCAGCTGCTCTGGAGCACAGCCTTGGGCCCAACTCACGAGTCATGTGCAAGCTCTCAAAGAGAGTTGGGCGTCTAAGCATAATCCTCCTGTAGGTATTCGAAGTACCAGGCTGTGCTGGGAACTCGCCTTCTGAGGTGCCATCATTTAAAGCATCTGCATCTCTGCTGCTCCTGCAGAATCTTAGCCTGGACAAAACATGGTTTTAAATGTTTTAAAGAGAAAAGCTAAGGCTTTGGCAATGTAGCTCTTCGTATGTCTACTTGGAAATCCAAGCTCTGCCTTTAAACATGCAGCTCCCATGTCAGCTGCTTCATCCTGACATCTTCACATTTGGTGGTGGGAAAGCCTTGACTATCCTCCTCTTAAATGCCTATATCTTAAACCTGCATGTTTCCACATGCTCTGGGCCTTTTCTAGTGATTCTATGCACTGATGAAGTAGGCTGTTTGGTCTCATCAGTGAGGGGATCGTTTGCTTTTTTTTGGTCTCAGCTGGACAGTAACCAAATCATGGTGAGGAAGACAAAAGATTTTTCTTTGGAGTAGGAATGCAGCATCAACACTTGTTTACTGGATCTAGCCTATGAAGATGGAGGTCCCTGCTGTGATGTTTCCACAGTTAAGGTTGGAAACCTTAGCTTGGTGTAGAGAGGCAATAGTGGGGAAGTGCAGAGGTTTTATCTTTGTTCTGACCTCTAAGCAAATAATTATTCTCCAAGATATGTAACAGGTAAGGATATAGATTTTACAAAATAGCCAACTTGAATATGTCATAGTGAGTTCAGCCCAGTGTTTCTTCTTGGTTTCCTACCTTCCAGTGGTTTCTTTTGGAAGCCAAGTAACTGGATCCCTTCATAAAACTTCCCTTGCTTACAGGCCAAAGTCAAGTTGCACTTCAGCCTTCATGCTTCTTTCTGATAATGTTTGACTTATCTTTTCTACCTACCTATCTGTCTTTTCTCAGAGAGAGTTAATCATAACACCCTTATTTGCTCCCTGGGTTTCCAATGTAAAGCAAACCCATAACATCCTTTCCTTCAATGCATAAATGCACTGATTCTTGGAGAGGCCAAAATGACTTCCTTTTCATATTTTCTTGCCATGCTGTTTTTCTAAAAACCCGTGTTCTGTTCTCTTATATACTTGTCATAATCTCCAGATACTAAGATTTTAGTTCATAGCCTTAAGTGTGTACTTAGAAGCTGCAGGCCCTCTTTTCTCTTGTGCCCACAAGACACTTTTAAATACTGCACGTTGCCTTGCAGTTCTTTATGCTTACCAACACAGCCATACGTCTGGTGTGTTCCTGGTCCCTGTGGTTTCCCTCTGTCCTATCACCAACAGCACTAATGCCCTTTTCATTTCTTGATGTATCACATCACTCCTTAGATTTTAATCTTCTAGCAAGAGCCTGGTAACCCTTTCCTCAACTACTGTCTTTGTTTGACCTTGGTCTGTGCAAACAAGTCCCATACCTTTCTGGCCAGCTTCTCTAAGCACTCAGCTTAGAGATTAATTTACATTTCCTCATTTTCTCCTCTTGTACAAATTCACCCCAACTCAGACCTTGAATTCACCTTTTGCTGACCTACAAATTCTTCTAAATGTACATTTTCTTCCCTTTTCATTTCACATTCTCAGTGCAACACTTCATTTCTGCATTCTCACGCAAGCACTGTTGGACTTCCCCCTTGTTTTCTGCCAGATCAAGCTCACTACACATCTGCTGGGCTAATAATTTGTGGTCTTGTCAATCTACAAGAACTGTAGGGATGTTCCTGTTAGGATCACCCAATTTGTGCCAAGATAACAATTTTTGCACTGATCCTCAGAACAGGGAGATCTAATCTATTTACCAACTTGTACAATAGCTTCATGTTTGCACAGGGCTCTAGATTGGGTAATTAAGGGGGTTATTACTCTGAGTTCATCAGTCAAAGCCCATTTTTTTGCATCAACACTTTTACAGAAGAAAAATAGTTTGTTGCAAGCTCCCCAGGAATTTCTAGAGAATACATCACCATCTTCTACAGCTGTATTTCTTTATAACATTGAAGAGAATTCAATGTTTGTAGTAGTTATTCCTCTGACTGATCCTCCTTTAATGACAAGTATGTGTAATGCAGTGGGTCACATCACTTTTATGGTTATTATGATACTGTGTGATGGGAATGATTGTCTTAATCTCCAGATACTCCAGAAAGATTGTGCAAAACATATGGATCATCAAACATTTATGATATACAAAGACAGTTCTAGACGTTGCACCCGCTCTTTCTCCTTCCTTTGGAGGTGGTCTTGTGAAACAAACTACTTGGTCTGTCCGGTGTCAGGCTTTTGCTCATTCATTGGCTAGAAACTTAGTGAAGGTCTGTAGTACTGAGTTCATGACCAAGAACTGGGCTATGGCTGCAGCATCCAAATTCCTCTATTTGCTTTTCTTGTTTTAACTGTGACCAAAGTTACTTTTCTGTTTTATCCTCTAAACTTTTAACTTTGCCTCTGGGGCATTGCTTTTACAGAACATTCATTATTCATTTTACAGTCCCTTCATTATGGCAGCTTTGAGATTTCACTCTTTCATTACTCACTCTCTTTTACTTTTGGTGGTTATAAAAATAAACAAAGAAGCTGCATGTTTCTTTTTAATGTTTGTAGAAGTCCTGATTTTTTTCCATTGCCTCCCAGAGGGACTGCATGTTCCTACACCTCTAAGTGCCTGTGGTTGCAGGGACCTCTCCTGCCAGGCTGTTCCCCTTGCTGAAGAAGGACCCCTCTGACTTGCTTCTATTCCCAGCAGTGAAACATTATCTTTCCTTTCAAACAAGGTGTATCAGCCCAAAACCAGGGTGAAGTGTGAAAAACCATGGATATTTGTGTAATAAAAGAATATAGTGCTCATGTCTGTGAGGAGAAAATCAGTCTCTGCTGGAAAGTGAAAAGTGCATTTAGGTAATCAAGGCAAGAGCAGTACTACAAGCATGTGTTTAACATCTTCAAGGGAAGAATTAGGCAGTTTATATACTGCAGTAAAATCCTCCAGCTTCCCAAAGGCAGTGCTTCTACCTTAATTTTTAAGATACCTGAAGTTTTTCTTTTGTTACACTTAACTAGATTTTTAATTCAGACAAGGCTATTGGCAATATTATTTGGTACATGGTACCACAGGTCTTTGTCTAAAGTATATGCTTACATTCTGGTATCTGTGTTTGTCTGGTGACATGGATAATCCTGTTAAGGACATCACCTTTGCTGTCTGTCACTTCAAGTCTGTATTTGTAAAAGAAAGTATGGCAAGCTTACTGCAAGAATTAAGATGTGTGTTCTTAAGAGGAGATCTCCAAATTAGTTCCTTGGAAGAGGACCATCTTTATCCTGGCCTTGATTGCCTATGCGTTCTATTCCAATTGGCTAAGGTTATCCCTGAAGGAATCTTAGATTAAAGCTTGCAGCACTTCTCTGTTTCAGTATCCTCAGCAGAGCCTCTGTGGTACTTGGGGTACTTCAGTACTTAAGGGCAAGAGAGCCCATGAGGGCTGGGAGCTCTTCAAAAAGGAGATCCTAGCAGCTCAGGAGAAAGCCATCCCTGTGTTCCAGAAAAAAAGCTGGCAGGGGAGAAAACCA
>WAAB01008201.1:283540-390390 GCA_013389865.1 Piaya cayana
CTAGACATCAGGAGGAAGTTTTTCACAGAAAGGGTCATTGGGCAGTGGCAGAGGCTGCCCAGGGAGGTGGTTGATTCATCTTCCCTGGAGGTGTTTAAGGCATGGGTGGACAAGGTCCTGAGGTGCATGGTTTAGGTTTAGTGTTTGATAGGAATAGTTGGACTCGATGATCCGGTGGATCTCTTCTAACCTGCTGATTCTATGATTCTATGTGGGTGAACCACAGAAGGGACCCTCTTTTGCAGGATTGCACAGCAGCAGAGGTACTGTTTGGGGTGTTTCTGAGGGTGTGCATAGCCACTTTATTAGTGTAGCTCCTATACAGAGATCAGTTTATCCAGAACACTGGCAAATGCTCAAATGGCTGAACATAATACATGTATGGTATACCACAAGGAAGAAGACTGCTGTACAGCCAAGGTCTACCACCATGTAGCCAGCCTGAAAAGAGAGAGACCTTATTCTGCCAAGGGTGTTTTGTCCTGAGCTGAGAGCATCAGCAAGTGTCACCCACCTCCCGGTGTGTTGTATATAATATAAATTGAGATTATGGCAGTGGCTGTTATCTCTCAGCACTACACAAGTAGTATCTCCTTAGAGGAGGGAGAGGAGAGGTGGCTTAGTCTTTGAATTGCAGTTGGACATAAGGAACTAGGAGAAAGAAACAAGTTTCCAACCTTACGGAAAGCTTAGGAAATCTCAGGCTGTTGAGGGCCTTGTACCTCAGCTGAGATGCCATTCCTGCCCCTTGTCATACCAGAGAAGAGGCCAGTCATCCCTGCCAAACATCTTTAATTAACGACAGACCAGAACTGTGGCAGTATCTTTGTTATAGAGAAAAGAATGCATGTGTAGGTGAGCACACGCAAAGAGTGTAAGGAAATGATGTGGACATCTCCCTCACACAAGTGCAAGACAAATTCTCATCCCTGGTGATCCCCAGAGCAGCAGTATTTTGAGACCAATGAATTCACGAGCAGTAGGAAAAGCAATAAGCCCAGGCCAATGACTCTGCAGTCTTCTGCTATTGTCCAGGCAGAGCACGCCAGAAAGAAGGAAATTCAGGTCCCATGGACAAAGTGTGCAGCTTCTGCTCCAATTGCCACCCATCCAAACTGTGGAGTAAGCCACTGCCTCACTCGTGTCCCACCTCACCATCCTTACTTGGCCCACGTGGTTCCAGGCTGTTGTAAGATGGCAGTGTGGTCACTACAGCCTCAACAGTGAAGCGGTGTGGAGCACCAAGGGCTGGCACCTCATCTTGGAAAGCAGCGTTATCATGATTGTTTGGAGGGGGTCCTGGTGGGGAGAGCTGCTTCCGGGAACGGAACCAGCGGAAGGCCAAGATAAAGGTAATGGCGATGAAATCCAGGACCAGCTCTGCAAGCTCCATCACAGACAGGACAGAGGATCCAAACCAGAGGCTCCACTGGTTCCCAAGCTGGGACAGCAGAGTAACTACCTGCAAGAGATGGAGAAAGGGCAACTGAGGACAGCCCTTGTTCCATCCTTTTGTCTCCCTGACTGCTCTCACTACTATCATAGAATCACCAAGTTGGAAAGGACCCATTCCTATCAGGCACTAAACCCTGCCCCTCAGCACCTTACCCACCCATCTTTTAAACACCTCCAGGGATTCAACCACCTCCCTGGGTAGCCTGTTCCAGTGCCCAACAACCCTTTCCGTTACTTTTTCCTGATGTCAAACCTGTACTGCTGTGGGGTTCCTCCCAATTTGCCCCAGGAAAAGAGACTCAATACCAGTAATGCTGCTGCAATGAACACCTGCCAATATAGAGGGACACTAGAGGGGATAAAAGACACAGCAGTAGTGTGCATACCGTGTAGGCTGGAGACTCCCCATTGGTCTTGTAGTTCCACTGCTCAAAAAAGATATTCACTTTGGCAACTCCGTTCCTGTAAATGAAAGATGGGACTCAGTAACACCAAATCTGCAAACCCTGCATTTCTTCACCAAGGTTAATTGTGTTCTCTGTCCCCTTCTAACCCCCATCCTCTTCCCACATACACCACCCAAAAGCTTTTCCTAATCTCCCCAGTTCCCTCATTCTGCACTGAATGCAATCTTCGGTACTTATAGCACACTTAGAATGGTTTGAGTTGGAAGGGACCTTTAAAGGCCATCTAGTCCAGCCATCCAGGAATGAGCAGGGACATCTTTCAATTTGATCATGAGTGTTTCCAGTGATGGTGCATCTACAGCATCTCTGGGCAACGAAACCCAATGTTTGTGGCATCTTGCATCAGCTATGTACAAGCTCCTGCATGGCTCGCCTTCCTACTCCTCCAAACACACAAAGACACAGATTCTCACTCTCACTTTTTCTCTCACACACTCTCTTCTGCTTTGGATGCAGCCTCTGTTTAGGGAGTCTCACCTTTTTGATGTGATATTGTATTTGTTCTGTTGTGAAAGCATGTAAAAAACCCAGTCCTGAAATGAAAGTGCAGTAAATAGCATTACATGATCACAGTCACTCCTGTAGATTGAGTACCAACTGAGGAAGGACTCAGCTGGAATTCAGAGCAGTGCTGGGGAGCCAGGATGCCCTCTCTTTACCTCTGACACAGCAGAAGGCCAGTGGGAGTATCCAGCTGACAGCTGGTATTGTGTCATTCTGGAAGACAAGAGGCTGTGTTAGCTGTTGAAGCTGTAGGAGCCACAAGACCAGGTCTCTCAAGCCCCAGAAATCTTCCTCCCATGCTGAAGTTCTGTCTGCTTCCCCCTGAGCTTCTGCACAGTCCACAGGAGCTCTTCCCAAGTTGACACTGATGCTCCCCAGCCATTTTGGGGTTTTGATGGGAGAAATACATTCAGTGGTGGAGCTCAGCTACTGGCAAGAGTTCTTATCCTGGTGAACGAATGCTTTAGAACATCTCTAGGAATAAAGAGTTCCCAGTCTGTCTGACCAGTGACCAAACTTACTTGCAAGGTTTCCGACATTTGTGGAAACAGCCCAGCACATCAGCTTTGAATTCAGCCAGAAGTTTGTAATAGCAGTAGCCTGAGCAGCAGAGAAAGTAAATCCAGGTAAGCCCACAGTGTCTGCATACAAAAGGCGATGTGCAACAGTGAGGGGAATCCAAAGAAAGTTTCCTTCCACAATCTCAGAGGGACTGACCATCCAAGAAATGAGTGTCTTTTGGATGTCCTACATCAGAAAGCTCATTGAAGACAATGAGATGTACCAGGACATGAGGGGGACTGAATAGTTTCAGGTAGGCATAAGCTTTAGTACTGCTCCTGTTTCCTTACCCCAGGCCACATGCTTTGTGTAATCACAGTACTCTGCTCCAGTGGGTAAGGGATAGAAGTAATATGCACAGCCACAGCGATCTACCATGTTGAGCTGAAAGCAGGAGCGAATGCAGACCTGGAATCATATGAGGTGGAAAAGGTTGAACAAGGGAACCAAAGCCACTGTAGCCTCTTATCACGTCGTAACAACACTGCCTGCAGACAAGGGAAACAAGCTGGCACAGGACCAGTGATGATGAGTTACCTGCTCAGTATAGCGAGATGAGTACAGATTTTGCACTGGCACGTCACTACCATCCTCTGTGCAATCACTGTAACTGCCCCCAAGGCGCACAGTCATCTCCTAGAATATCAAACAGTCACTACACAGAACAAGTTGTGATTTTCTGTCTTCTTTCTACACTTCCATGCTGCCCCCTGCTTGTCCTTTAGTATCTGCTCTTTATGCTTACTTCTGGATGCCAGCTCTCCCTGCTTTCATCCATTCCATTGTTCACCGATAAACTGCAGCCAAATGTTTCTTGTCTAGTCCAATAAGCTCCTCTTCTTCCCCTCCCCTCACTCCATGTGATTAATCCCCTCCCTTAAACACACACGGGGTTCACAGCAATCCACCTGTATCTATGCTCCAAGTTGACCACCCCCATACCGTCACATCCATAGCTCTTAGCACTACTGCTTCCTCACCTTTCTCATGCTGATGGAGGTCTCGATACCTGGGCGCACATTGAAACCCCCATCATCCATGAAGGCTGGCTCATTCTGATCATGGACCATGACCCTGGCTCCTGTCACCGTGGACAACAGAGGGATGAAATCATTCTGTTCAGTGCGCACCACCAGAGAGAGACCTGAGGAAAAGTGACAGCAAAAGAAGGTCATGGCTGGTCATCCATGGCAGGGAGGTTTGAACAGCATGATCTTTAAGGTCCCTTCCAACCCAAACCATTCTAGGATTCTATGATCATGCAGGAGAGGAGAGAGAGCAGAATGGTAGAAGTGGGTCACTAAGAGACAAAGGAAGAGAAACATCAGCTAGGGCTGCATGAAAGCCGGGTAACAATGGAGGGTGTCCAGAGACAAACCTGGAGGCTCCAGGAGAAGGCAGAGAACACTGGATTTCTTCACTGTGGCTTAGGAAAAGCAGAGCTGGGAATGGAGAGAGATTTCGTGGGGAGACTCAGAGCTGGATGGAAGAAAAGCCTGAAGACTGGGCCTAGAGAGGTTTCGGGAGGTTTAAAAACACAAACAGGTAAGTTGCTGGAAACAGAAAAGTGGGGAAGGAGGTCAAGACCAGACTTTCGGGACCACAGCACTGGAGCTCAGCTGCAGACTTCAGGAAGGGCCAGCACAGGTCCAGAGGGAGCAAGAAACATAATGTTCAGGCACTGAGGGAAGAGAGAGGCAGTGGAGCAGGCATGAGACACAGCCATGCCCATAAGGCAGGCATCTCCACAAGGGTGAAAATAAGAGTTTGAGCAAGACAGAGCAGGGCTGCAGTCTGCCACCACCAGTGTTAAGCACAGCAGGATGTTCATACCTCCTGGAGAAAACAGAGCTGAGCTGTTCTCCTTACTCACCAAAGAGTGCCTCTCACCCACCATTATTGATCCCAGGCAGCGAGGACGTCCACAGGCTGGTGCTGTTGTCATTAAAGGTATAGCAGTTCCCATACAAGGGATGGTGGAAGTGTGTGTAATTCCTGAGAAGGAACCAGAAAATTTCAGAGTGAGAAGGGCTGAGAGACCAATGGGAAGGGCTTTCTGAAAGGAACAGCTAAGTTTTCCACCTGCAGGGAGAGGGGCTTACAGCAGATGGGCAGTATTTGTTATGTAAACTCAGCCCAACCAGGGAAAAGCAGTTAAAACCTGCTGTAAAAAATACCCTGGAGCTGGACAGGTTTTCACACCAGGTATTTCATACTGCTAACTCTTGAGAGCCCATAAAGGTTCTAGCAGTACTAGCAATTACTGTATTATATTCCTAATGTCAACAAAGCACTTAGCTCTTCTTACTGCTTTTCCTTCCTTGACAGTGGGTTTGATTTCACTGCTTCTTTGGGGGTTTTTGACCATAATGACAGGAGAAAAGTGGGATACAGTTTTTACTGTCTTTTTCTATTAGCTCTCTTTCCTTCTCCTGTGTATAAGCTGATATGCACCACTTCACCACTGTATAAAGCAGAATAAAGACACTTCTCCACTGCACGTGTACCCACTCTGGGGTTTGTACCAGTGTAACTATTCCAGCTGCGTGAAACCCAGGAAAAGGAGAAACCATCCTCTGAGGTCCATAGTTTGAGGTGACAGAAACCATGACCCTGGTGAACACAACCCACGGGGAAGACTCATGTCATCTGAGACATTCCAGACAAGGAACCATCCCACCTTGGGAAAGAGGCTCTCTAATGCAGGTTTCTATCCCCCTTGGACACAGGCACAAAATAAGGGTCTTATCAGGAAGGCTTGGTGGGATGCTCCCACCACTTACGCCTTGTCACATGTTGCTTCATTGAAGCGGCAAGCATAGATGAAATTCTCAAAGTCAGACTCATCCAGGGCTTTTGCATCAGGCACTTGCGCCAGGATATTGATATAGTGAAAGCTGTACCATTCCCGCACGGCATCCACCCCTGAGGAGTACGCCTGATGGAAACAATCCTTGTTGTTTTCACTGCACTGTTAAGAAGAGAAAGAGAAAACCAGCCATGTCAAGGAAGTCTTGTCCAGGAGGCAAGGCTGTGGCTGGGGATTAGCTGTGTTCCCTCAGCACGAGGAAACCACGACGCCGAGGGAATGGAGGAGCTGAAAAGCTCCTGCACCTGATCAAAAGGCGATCAGCAGGATGGGGGAAAGCAGGGAAGCTCGTCAATGGGAGCGAAACACCAGGTGAAGGAAGCACAGCTGAGTAAAACCTAGGAGGCAACAAGTCAGTGAGAAGCGCAGGGTGACCTACAGCAGGGAAATTCTAGTGCTATAAACCCAGAAGCTTTAAATTCTTGCGTGGGTAAATCTTCCTTCAGGGTGTGTCCAGAAAAACGTTTGTTATGGGGTGGGGGGGTGGGGAGGTGGAACTCCAGTTAATTGGCAAGTGATTAGCTTCAGTCTTTCAATGTCTTTTAAAATGCAAACGCAGATACCCTCTGGCAAAGAAGCTGCTAAGTGCAAATGCGACCATGACCACATTTCACACGTCCCAGAGCTATTCAGTACTTTCCCCTTCGCTATTATTGAGCAACACAGCAGCAGATGTTAATAAATGGCTCTCCAAGGCAACTACAAGGCTGATGGAGCCTTTAGGAAGGACAAGGTTTCCCTGCCCTACCTAGGAAAAGATGGGCACTGACATGGACAGGTCTCCTGAACAAGGACAGGACTTGAGGAGCAAGGCTGCATTGAGCAAAGGATTCAGCTCTATCATTAACAAAAGCCACTGCAGCTTAATCAGACTTTTATATAGGGAAGGGCACGGCCATTAACGAGAGATGCATAGGCAGAGACTGTAGTGGGTAGGACACAGGTTATCTCGGGATCTCACCAGCACAAAGCCAATTTTCCAGTCGTTCTTATCCACCGAGGGGCTGTTCTCTGGCAAGTTGACCAAGTTGTCCCGCTTCTGCCTTCGCAGTGGATGGCGCTGGACTTGATGGAGCAGGCTCCTTGAGCTACGCTTCCCCGTGGACTGCGTGGACCAGTCTCTTCGTGCCAGAGACATGTTGTAGTCATAAAGATCTAGCAGTGTCTGATGGGTGATTTGGTCCAGCTCGTCCAGCTTTTTCCGGATGGCACTGTACCTGTACGGGACAGGGGGTGGAGAGAGAGAACCTTGCGGGTTTAGGGCCGGATTCACATGAACAGCTCTGAATAAGCCATATGGCAAAGCCTGCTGTGGCAAAGCCAGACATTCCTGCCACCAGCTGCAGATACAACCCCTTGCTGGAGGCTACCATCTTTGTAGGAAAGAAGTAAAAGCATCTGCTTTTGCCCAATCGCTGTTTAAAGTGCAGCCTGCTCACACTTCCGAGTAGAGCTGCCTAAAAACAGACCTTTCTGTTTTTACCTGTATGGATTACCTACATTTCTTACCTGTATGGATTGAGGGTGCACAACGTCACGGCTGGGAAAGTCAGCCTGTCCGAGCTGAGGTTGAGGTTGAGGTTGACGGGGTAGCTGAAGTACTCCCTGTAGAGGATCCCAAACTGCCAGTACATTAAGCCAAAGGTGAGAAAGAAGAGAACGGACCAGAAGGCCGTCTTCATTTTATTCTTTTTGGAGCACACCAGGCGGATAGCCCCATGGATGGTCGTGTTGCTGCAGAAGAACTGGAACAGCTCCTGGTAGGAACCGTAGAATTCGATGAGACCTTCCTGCTCCTCTTCTTTCTGCTGCTGCTCCTCTTCTTGCTTCCATTGCCTCGTCTTCTCCCCTTCTGGCATCTTCCCTGCCTCCACGACCCAACCTACAACACAAATTCAGGAATTAGGGGGCAACCCCGCAACCCCCCGGCTCGGCATCACTGCCTGTCCCCAAGCCTCGGTGCTTTCCCCCCCCCCAATCCTCCCTGATCCTCTCGCAGGGCTTGCACCCACTCAGCCCTCCTCCCTCCTCCAGGTTCCAGGTGGGGCAAATCCCNAGGTTCCAGCTGGGGCAAATCCCTCCCCTCCGGGTTCCAGGTGGGGCAGATCCCTCCCCTCCGGGTTCCGGGGGGAGCAGATCTCTTCCCTCCAAGGTTCCGGGGGGGGGCAGATCCCTCCCCTCCAGGTTCCAGTGGCGGCAGATCCCTCCCCTCCAGGTTCCAGTGGCGGCAGATCCCTCCCCTCCAGGTTCCAGTGGCGGCAGATCCCTCCCCTCCAGGTTCCAGTGGCGGCAGATCCCTCCCCTCCAGGTTCCAGGGGGCCAGATCCCGTCCCACCAAACAGCTCCAGCCCGGGGCTTGCGGCGGCTGCTCGGGGCAGTCCTGGGGCTCTCCCCTCGCTCCCTGCCGGCTCTCCCGGCTGCACTTGGGACCGGTTCTTTTCCAGTTCGAGCCAGCAGCCTGCCAGCCCCTCCCCGCCCGCCCCTCCTTCCTTCCCGGCCGCTGCTGCAGGGGAGGAAAAGCTGCTTTAAACTCTCAAATGTCCGCGGCCGCGATGGCAGAAGGAGCGGTTGCTGTTACAGAAGCGGAGTGGTTTGATTTAAGCCAGAGTTGAGTTTCATCTAAGCAACAGTATTTATTGAAAGACAGACTGAATGTCCCTCTGAGAGTGTGCTTACTTTCAAATGGTGTCTCTCCAGGCGCTGCTCCTCCTCTGGAGCTGATAGCACCTTGTGCTCGGTGTGTTCTGTGCTGAGCAGGTGTCTCTCCCTCTGCAGTCCCTGCTCGCAGCCTTTCCCTGTCTCACACACAAGGTAGGGCAGGGCTGGCTTCAGAGCTCCAAATAAGCAAGAGATTTGGCTGTTGTGAAGCCCATAATAACATTAAAACGAGTCCTTGGAAAGTGATAGAATATGCGTAAGATTTCTAGGGGAGTTTATCCACGTGCCTGTCAGTGGGAAATCTGTTCCAGCTCCTGTCTGGCTGCCCCCGATGGATGGAGATTGCTCCTCATGTTGCCCAGCCCTGATAAAGAGCGCTCGCTTTCTAAAACTCCAAAGCGATTCTTTGGGAGTTGATTTCCCCGGTGGTTTTGGTGTCAGCGGGCCAGGAGGCAGCGAGGCTCAAGGACTTGCAGCCCCTGCAGGTACAGCCTGGGAGATGGAGAGTTGGGAGTGAGGTTTGCAAGAGGGATGGAGCAGAGGAGGCTGGTGGTGATACTCGTGAGGCAGAGTCACTTTTGCTTGTTCCTTATAATTAAATAGTTTGGGTTGGAAGGGACCTTAAATCCCATCCAATTCCAACTCCCCTGCCCTGGGCAGGGACACCTCCCGCTGGATCAGGCTGCTCAAAGCCCCGTCCAGCCCGACCTTGAACACCTCCAGGGATGGGGCAGCCACAACTTCTCTGGGAAACCAGTTCCAGTGCCTCACCACTCTCACAGGAGATAATTTCTTCCTAAGATCTCATCTAAATCTCCCCCTTTTCAGCTTAAAACCATTACCCCTCATCCTATCCCTGCACTCCCTGATACAGAGCTCCTCCCAGCTTTCCTGAGGCCCCTTTCAGTACTGTGAGGATGCTCTAAGGTCTCCCCAGAGCCTTCTCTTCCCCAGGCTGAACAATCCCAACTCTCTCAGCCTGACCTTATGGAGGAGGTGCTCCAGCCCTCTGATCATCTTCGTGGTTTCCTCTGGACTCACTCTAGCACCTCCTTGTCCCTCCTGTGCTGAGGGCTCTAGAACTGAACTCGTAACTCCAGGTGAGGTTTCACCAGAGCAGAGTAGAGGGTCAGAATGTCCTCCCATGACCTGCTGGTCACTCTTCTTTTGATGCAGCTCAGGACATGATTGCCTTTCTGGGCTGCAAGTGCACATTACTGGCTTTTGTTGAGCTTCTCATCCACCATTAACTAAATAAATCTTTTGTATCTAGAACTTCCTGGCTAAAACCACGAAGGGAGACATGTTTCACTGAACCTGAAGGCCTTCTGAAATAACTCAAAGCCTTGCAGCATTTCCTCTTACCATGAAAGCCAAACATGCTCAAGAGTCCATAACATCCCCCTGTCATTATAAAAGTGAAGCCTCTTCCCCAATCCTTTTTCCAATAGATATTCTCTCAAATTAGTGCTCTCTGAGGTTTTCACTTCTTTCTTCCCTTTATGAATACAGATTCGTCCTTGTTCGGAGTCATCTGACACTGAATTTTGATCCCGATTGAAGTTAAGAGTAGCCTGGTTAGTGACTCAAAATACACAGCCACTTTTACCTCTTCATATTGCAAAATACCGTGCTTGAAAAATGGCAGGCAGTATGCTTTTGAGGCCAGCGGTGCCAGAAAAACCTTGTGACTACTGCTTGTTACAAGCCTATGACCACAATTCACAGCTTTCCTCTGGCTCTGACCCATGAACAAAGCAATGCAAGGAGAAAACACCCTTTCTTCTGCAGTTCTAAGTGTAATTACATTTCAAGTAATTTTTTTTTTTTGAACTTTCATCAAAGGTGAGTTGCAAAAAGCAGGAGGGATGGGGGTAATTAACTGTGTCAAACTGCCTATTGCCTGTCATCGTGAATGCATATTGCAAACCAGCTTCCTCAGAGCATCAGAAATGCCCATCTGGGTCAGCCTGAGGGTCCACGTAGCTCTGTCTCTGCCCATAGCGGGGACTTGGAACTGGATGATCTTTAAGGTCCCTTCCAACCCAAACTGTTCTATGGTTCTATGACAGTCTAGAGTGATTTTCTCAGCATTTTGTGATTACTGATGATTTCCATCACCATATTATTTGAGAGAACATTTGGCCTTTGCCAGTTTGGACAAGCGTAGCAGTTGGACTTGATGACCTTCATAGTCCCTTCCAACCATTCTATCATTCTGTGATTATTAGAGTGTGGGTATTTGTGTTGTATGTTTGATTTTTACATGTGTATAAATTACGTGCATCATACAGCTTTGTATCTCTATATGCACATCTAGGACCATACTTGTTTTATTTTTCAGAAGACTTTTCCATGTGTTGTACTTTTTTTTTCCTTAAGAATTAAAAAAAACACTTGCTGGCTCTTCCACTGTTTCTAGCTGCCATGTCAGCCATGCTCTAAGAAATTCCCCTTTCCCTCTTTTTCATGCGCTGCTGAGCTGCTGCATGTTATCTGCTGTTGTGGGAGATATCAGGGCACATATCAGCCCTGAGGTGACTTCCAGTCATATCAGTCATGTGAATATTGTGCTTTGTAGAAGTCCTTACCTTCCTGTAGTCCCATAGGTGTACTGCAGATTGATTGCCAATTTATTTTTAACATTTCTACAACAGATATTACCACTTGATTCCCCAAAAACTTTTGAAATGGTGCAAATGACAAATCTCCTACTGCTGTCTCAGCTGCAGGTATCAGTTTCCACTTGCAGAACATCAGAATTTGCTAGCTGTCTGTTTTGGTTCCCCCTCCCCCCCCAATTATTTACATATTCTCAGCTTTTGTTCTTTTTCCAATGTGCAGATGAACTAGATGTCTCGTGTGAATGTGTTCTGGCCAAGATTGTCAGTCATAAATGGTACCATTTTCCTCAGGCAAGCTTTAGTGTGTCAGCAGATAGTGACATGGAATTATTAATGTAATTCATGAGAGCATCTCCTGTTGATATTTTAGGGGATTAGATACCCTCCTATCTCAAACTACCTCACGGCAAGACTCTTCTGAGGATTTTGCTCATCCACAAGTTTCAGGGTGTTTATTCAGTGCATCGATCTGTCAAGGCTTGATGGAACTGGTTTTGGCACTGATAGTTATTCCCCCGCCTCTGTTCAGGATCAGTAATTATGGGATAAATGGTCTTCTCCTCTTGCATTAGAGCAAAAGCCCTTCCATCGAGTATTACAAATTATTTTCAGAATTTTTGATATATACTGTTTGCTTCACCTTTAGCAACTGTTTGAATCTGAAGAGCTTTATACTGAACAGATCCTTTTCCTTCAGGTGTTTATCACTAGGTCCTTCTCTTTGAAATGGGAGGTGCCCTGTTGTTCTGGGCAGTGCTTTAGTATATTATATCTTCACAAGCTAAATGCATGATTGCTTTTTATTGCTACTGAGCAATGTTTGAGTAAACATGAATCATTTTTTATGGCATCAAATCTGAAATGTTTCCTTACCAGCTAGTCTATTATCTGCCTGGGTAAGAATGTGATAATGATCTGTAAAGCGCACGACATTTTAAAATAGAACAAATGAACAAACTTTTTTCAACACACTGCTACTGTGGTGGGAAAAAAAAAGGAAAGGTCTCTCTCCTTCTGGTCTGGATTCCAAGAGTGACAAATACATGTTTCTGAGCAATTTGAAAGACCTTTGATTAATTTAGCTATATTGTATATCCATACATGCAGTTGTGTTTTCCTTCTGCAGCTAGGTGGAAGCCAGTGAATATTTCTGGATATTTTTCTGGATATTTTTTCAGGATTACTTACAGCTGGTTGTATTTTTCTGCATAAAAACTAGCAACCCAAACTGTCAAGGAAGAGCAGTGCAGATGGTCCTATAAGTTTAACTGAAGTTTTTGGCCAAATAAATGCCATCCAGCTAGGTGGTAAAGATGAGTAGATGCGAAAGCTACACTTGGCACTGCTGTCCTTTCCAGTGAGGAATTCGTTACTCGGGGTTCATGGACTCCCTTGAGGCAGAGGTGGTGATCTCTAAAGAGGACAGTTATTAAAAAACCATCAGGGATTTGCATACCAATCTAATGGGCCATTGAATACCTTCTTCCTTGCTACTGATGTAGCCTGTCAGGCAGCAGTGGTGTCTGTCGCAGATAACCAGTGATACTAGAGGACAGCAGGAACATGGCCATGTAAATGCTTCCACACCTTTATGTCCTGAGGAGGCTGCTTTTCAGGGTATTTATTCCTTTTTACATTGTAGGAGCAGAGTGTCTGCAGAGAGCTGGTCATGCAAAGGGGAGCCCTGGGGGAAAACCAAAGCAGTGTGTGCTATCCCCTCCTTTCAGCATGAAAGATGGGAGAGGATAGGGTAGCGCCCCAAAAAAGAATATTTTAGGACTAAGCCAAACCCGCTAGAAACTGTGTGGAGGAAATCCAATCTCTTTCCCCAGGGGAATGAAGTTAGAATGAGCGGACTCCGGAAGACCCGTATTGCATCCTCTTTTGTTGCTGTTTGCATGCTGCAATGCAGTATGAAGCCTGGAGGAGAGCCTCTGTAGCTGCTTATGCTCAGCTGGCAAATCTGAATTATCTCCTGAAAAAGGTAGCTGTCTCCCATCTGTTGTCTGTATTGCAGGATGAGGGATATTGCTTCCTAAGTCAGTCTGGGTGCTGAAGCAGACCGAGATCCTGTGGTATGTTAGCCAGAGTGCTTTGTGTCCGAGTCAGCTGCCACCTTGGCTACTGGTGACCTGTCCTCCATGAGAAGACCACTAAGTGCTGAAAATGGGCCTTCAAGCTCTACCTCTGCTGCATATTCCGTATACCCAGGGATTACAGATCAACAGGTCCTCAGATACTGGAGTCAATGCTGTCCTATTGAATAGGATTGATTGTGGAAATGGCCAAATGAAAATTTCCGACCACTGGCATAGCTAAGCTATGACTAATGCTGTCTGGAAGCTGAGTGTGCAGTCCAGGCTGAGATAGCAGAAAGCAAAACTACAGGGCTGGATGTCAAACCCAGTGATTTCTCTGGCTCCTTCATCCCGGGGGGTGATTAGTTAGTAGGGAGATCAAGACGGAGCCTCCTTGAGTTCCCTGCTCCCTGTTCTCCCCAGCTGAAATCTTTAATTTCCTCATTCCAGCCCTAACAATATAACTATTATCACAGCCACCTGACTCCGAAGGCCTGTGTACCCACCCCTTTTTGTGATCTCTCCTGTGTGTTCCTGGAAATTTGAGGCAGACGCAGCCACTTTAGACCAGTTTTTCTTCCAACACCTGCTGCTCCTGGGCCAACAGAGATCACAGGATTGAGTCTGGTCACCGTCAGAGCCCATTGCAGCACCCAGCACAGCAAACATTTGCTTGATAGAGACAAATGCTTGCTGCTGCCCATCTTGAGCTTTGCTAGAGCTGACATTAGGACAACCTAGTTGATATTTACCTCCAGTTTTGACACTGCCTTGTGTAATTCTCCCCATGCCCCCCTCAGTTACTCCCACCTCATTGGTTTCATGTTGCTTCTGCTTCTCGGGTCTGCTCCAGTGTTGATAGTGATCCCCTCCTCTTCTGAAATATAAACTAGAAGCCGTGCTCTCAGAAAGGGAATCCACAGGGAATTAAGTGCTTAAGAAGAGAAGTTAACCCATAAATCCCAAATTTTAATGGGTAAGGCTGGATTTCATAGCCAAATGGCTTGAGGGAGCGCTTCCCACCACACCCTTCTCAAAAGGCAGAGCAAAGGTATCACTCCTCTTTTCTTTCTCCTTTTTAATTGTTCAGACATGTTCAACAGATTTATCAGCTTGAGAATTTTTATGTCTTCCCAGGCTCTATGAACCACTGCTAGAAGATATCAGGCTAGCAGTGTCGTGAATTAGGCAAATAACCTATTTTTTTCAAGATGTAGCTCGATATTTCTGGGGAGGTTTTTTTTTTGTTGTTGTTGCTTTTCATCCTTTCTTTTAAGCATAAAATGGCCAGTAAAACATGAGTCTTAGTTAATTCACGTGACTACTTTTAGTGATATTGAGAAGAATAAGATTTCTTCATTATAGTCACTGTCCCATTTTGTCGTCTCTTCTTTTAACTCTATATCAAGATTGAAACTGTTTCAGTTACGTCTCACATACAAAGAAGTTCATATTTCTGGGCAAGTTTTGGGATCAGGAAGGGCTTATCCTCAGTAAGACACACAGAGTTGGGGTGACAGTGGATTTTGCTTCTTGGAGTTGTTTATTTTAGAGAGAAAGGATCTTCCCCTGTAGCTTGAAAAGTGGTCCACTTCACAGACTCTAGGGCCTTTTGCCTTCCCAAACACCCGCCAGTAAAGGATCTCGAAATATTTGCAGCATACCTCCTGGTATGAAGCTGAGTGTATTTATCAGCTGAGGCAATTGATTCATGTTAAGGACTTAATAAGATGTTGATGGTATTTTGCTGGAGGGCAGGTAAGTGAATATCATTTGGACATATTTAAAAAGTGTAAAAGAAGAGAAAACCTGAAATTCCTAAAGAAATCAATACTAATAAAACCCATGGTTTCAGAAGTGTTTGAAAAAGAGGAAAACAAAGTAGTAAAAAATACTGTTGAAAAAGGGGGAAAATACTGTGTGCAGTTCTGGGCCCCTCACCATAAGAAGGATGTTGAGGCTCTGGAGCGAGTCCAGAGAAGAGCAACAAGGCTGATGAAGGGGCTGGAGAACAGGCCTTATGAGGAACGGCTGAGAGAGCTGGGGTTGTTTNTGTAAAGAACAGCAGTGAATGAAGTCAGAAAAAGAAGAAAATAATGACCTTCTTCCCCACAAACTGCACCTGGTTGTGGTGGGAAGGCCTGCATTGCCTTGTGACACTGAAATACATGCTGGCAAGTTCCAAGCTGGGATTGTTTAGCCTTGAGAAGAGGAGGCTGAGGGGAGACCTTATTGCTCTCTACAACTCTCTGAAAGGAGGTTGTGGAGAGCAGGGAGCTGGCCTCTTCTCCCAGGTGACAGGGGACAGGACAAGGGGGAATGGCCTCAAGCTGCACCAGGGTAGGTTCAGGCTAGACATCAGGAAAAAATGTTTCATGGAAAGGGTCATTGGGCAGTGGCAGAGGCTGCCCAGGGAGGTGGTTGAGTCACCTTTCTTGGAGGTGTTTAAAAGACAGGTAGATGAGGTGCTGAGGGGCATGGTTTAGTGTTTGATAGGAATGGTTGGACTCGATGATCCCGTGGGTCCTTTCCAACCTAGTGATTCTATGATTCTGTGATATCTCCCAGGGGATGACTCATGGCAGACTGTTCACAGTGCAGGTGGCTTAATTTATCCACAAACTCTTTAAAACAATGATGTATAGCCTTTCCTGCGTTTGCAGTCATTTTCCCTTTCTTTAGGGACCTTGTCATTATTGGCCCAAGCTATCTGGACCTCCACTCTGCTGGCCAGCAGCTTTGTCCAATGCTGCCCTGCTTCACTGTCAGTCAATTGCTTTTACCCAACGCATGTCAGTGTTACTGTACCACACAATCCAGTGCCACTACTTTTCACTGTCATCCCTAACCTCTTCTGCCACCTCTTGAAACACGACATCACTGCATCAGCCATACCTGTTGGGGCAGTGTTGCTCTTCCCTTTCACTTCTCACTGCCCCTCTCAATGTCATATCCCAAGGCTCAGGGTCATAATCATGTTTCCCCCCTGATGTCTTCACTGCTGTTAACATCCTGGTCTTATCTTGTGCTGTTTTACAGCCACTTCTCTTCTTGCAGCCTTTGTAATTTTGACCTGTTGCCCAGCATTGATGGCCTGTACTAACACCAACCACAACCGTTTTCTTTTGTCCATCCAAAAATATCACCCTCTTTGTATTTTCTTCTTGATCCCTCTCTGTCACTCTTTGCCATCCTTAGTAACTGGGCATGCTTGTGAAAAATGAGATAAAACCCTTTCATGAGATATACCCAAACCATTGTTCAGAGGGACAAGAAAAGGCACCAAAAGCATCTATGAAAAGAAGCTGATATTGTCTACAAATGGGAAAAGTACAGAAGAATATAAACTTTGGCATGTTGCCTGTAGAAAGGCAATAAGTCAGGTCAAACATAGCTTGATCTAAACTAAGATCAGAATAAAAGAATAAAAACTAAGATCAGGTCTTTTTTGTAACTTATCAGGAATGTGGCAGATGATCTTAAGGACAAATCTTGAGCTTGGTTTTGTTTGTAACGAATGCTCTTTCAATACCACATTAGAAGTTTTGGCTTGCTTGTATTCACAATACAAAGCAATCACAGCCCCTAAGTAATCATGTGTTGATTCAAGTTAAAACAACTTAATCTTATGCTTTGCAGGTCGACAAAGTCCATATCAAATTTAATGTCTTATATCAAATAATTACCCTTGTTTAAAACACCTACATTTAATATTTATTGGTGGAGACACAGTATGCCTTAAAATGGCTTGGTCTGACTAGCAGCTAATCAGATGATAACCAGATTCCTGCTTCTTAATTCACGTGGCCAGGCATTGATGCCATGTGGCACGTGGCCATGGCACATTTGACCTTGGAAGGTAGCGTGGCGCTCTCACAGAGGTACAGAACATATAATATTATTTATACATGAATTTATAATGCAATCAAGTTTATGTTTGATGAGCTTTCAGTCTCTTAGTGCTATTTTCAGTAATAAGTGTGTTCTATTTAAAATATGAGGAACATTGTTGTTAAACACAACATCACTTTGTTTATCAGTAAGTATTACTTTTTTTCTGCTTTAGGTTATATGCTTCACTTATTTTTGTGATTTAGATTCAGCTTGAGACCTCCAGGGACACAGTAATTGTGGACTCCCCATAGCAACTGTAGTAGGGAGCATCATAAAGCAGGTAGTTGAATAAAATCAAGTGCCATGTTGGAACAGGTCCAGAGGAGGGCTACAAAGATGATCAGAGAGCTGGAGCACCTCCCATACAAGGACAGGCTGAGAGAGTTGGGGTTGTTCAGCCTGGAGAAGAGAAGGCTCTGAGGAGACCTTCCCAGTGACCTTCCAGTGCCTGAAGGGGCTACAGGAAAGCTGGGGAGGGACAGTTCACAAAGGCTTGTGGTGACAGGATGAGGGGGAATGGAGAGGGGCAGATTTAGACTAGACATAGGGAGGAACTTCTCTACAATCAGAGTGCTGAGGCACTGGCACAGGTTGCCCAGGGAAGCTGTGGCTGCCCCATCCCTGGAGGTGTTCAAGGCCAGGTTGGTTGGGGCCTTGGGCAGCCTGATCCTATAGGAGGTGTCCCTGACCATGGCTGGGGGGTTGGAACTGGATGATCTTTAAGGTCCCTTCCAACCTGAACTATTCTATGATTTCTCCTTACAAAGAACACAGCCCTTCCTAACATGGTCCTTGCATCCCTCTCTTTTTTTTAAACTTTTCTCTATGTTGGTTTATAGGACAAAAAAGCAGACAAACCATCAGTTCTAACTCTATGTGTAACACAGGCCTTGGAATTTCACCTAATGTTTCTTTTAACAGCTGCCATTAACTTAAAAAAAATTATTATTAAAGGGCATTTTGAAAAAAAGTACCATGACCTTTATTTGAAGACCTTGAAAGACAGTCTGTGGTTTCCACTGAGACAGCTAGGATAATCATCCTTATTTTTGACTATACTAAGGCCTATTCTACCCTGAACATGCCTAAATATAACCTGCAGCTGTCAGTTCTCAGTGTGCCTTTCTCTCCAGGTTGCAGTGCCACCAGTGCTCTGTATTTTCTGTAGTATAATTGAGATATTCTGGTTTAGTAAGACCAGAGCAATGTCTCAAAATGCCTCCTGTGAGGTGTTTTCCGACCTTTCTAATTCATTCTGTTATTTTGCTCTGGACAACCTCCAAACTTTCAATGCATTAAAAAACACATGTGAGCATCTGCACTGCCGGTGGGCGTTGCAGCTTCAGGCTTTGCTAGACTTCCGACTTGGCATTGTAACAGGTGACAATGACTCTTCTACCGGTTGCCAATGAGGTTCCTGCACTCAGAAGCTTGTCCTTTTCCCTGGCTGCATAGGAGCCAGCTATTACACACCTGCTGGACGTCTTTGGATACAGCAGGCAGTACAAAAAGCTTCTGTGAGTCTTGCTCCAGATCAGCAGCTTTTGGTAGTGAGAAGACTAGTATTGACACCAAAGATGCCGTAGAGCTCTCCTTCCCATGTCTCAGGTGGTTTCTCCCTCTCTGCAGGCTGCTTGTTCACCAGCCATGAAGCTACACAGCAGGCTTGATGCCACAGAGTGGCGTACAAGGAGCACAGCCAGAAGACAGCTGTTGGCACTAAAAATACTTATTTGTAACGCATGAAGAGGAAATGATACAGGCAAAACCTGCTTCCGCCAACAGTTACATTCTGCCCATTGTCACTGTTACATGCCCCCATGGTAGGAATTTGTGGATCAACAGCAACAGCATGGTGGTTCAGATCCCAGGGAGACTCAACTGGTGTTACTGAGCATCTTATCATGAGAATGTTCAGCTGGCCAGGTGACTTGTGTTGATCTGAAGGACTCCTCCATGTTAGCTGCTGATCTTTCCATTTTCAAATTTTATCATCACTATTTTTATGATCCCTGATACAAATATTAAACAACACAGTTCTTGCAGAGCAGAACACAGAGTGATTGCTGCTTCTTTTTTCACCAACAAACTTCTGCCATTTGTCTGTTAGCTAGAGGAGCAGGCACTGTTCTGTTCTCTCTGGTGACCAATAACAGGACCCAAGGGAATGGCAGGAATATCTGCCAGGGGAGGTTTAGGTTGGATATTAGGATAAAGGTTCTTCACTCGGAGGGTGGTGGAGAGCTGGAACAGCTCGCTGGGGAAGCAGTCATGGTGCCCAGACTGACAATAATCAACCAACATTTGGACAATGCCCTCAGCCAACTGTGTGAATGTTGGGGTTATCCTATGCAGGACAGGAGTTGAACTCAATGATCCTTGTGGATCCCTTACAATTCAGGACATTCTATGATTCTATTATTTTTTCTTCAGAATTTACAGATTTCTTGGTTAATTAAATCTGCACCAGCACTTTTATCAACCAAACATTTAATTTCATCAGAGAATGAATTCTTTTTTTCTTCTCAAAACTTTTCTTTTTTAGACGTAATAAATCATTCATGTTTTTCCCTTGTTGAAGCCTTTGTTAGCCAACTCATAACTTCACACTCTCTTATCTATGATTATTACTATGGAACCATCTAAGGTTGGTGCCATCTTGCTTTCTCTCTGTGAACACTGACACAGCACACTCTTCCAAGACCTTGTTATTTCTCTAGTATGCCAAGATTTTTAAACGGTTTCCTCCATTAGACCAGGTGCCTCTTCAGCCAAATCTTTTTAGATTCTGAGATGCAAATTTTCTTGGCTACTGATCTGAAAATCCTTATGTTGAACAGATGCTGTTAAAACCCTCCTTAGTTTGCAAATAGATTAGGCAGTTTTTTTACCACCTCAAATGCTATGAATACACTGCTATTTTTTTCTGTATACAAACTAGCTTCCCTGTATCAAAGAATCTCCATCAAAAAATCTTCTCTCAACAGTTTTACCTAAGTCCATTCAGGAGGAGCCTAGGCTGTTGCTAGCATTTCTTGGTTTTCAGTGTATTTTGAAAAAAAACTCCTTCCAGGTGCTGTTAGCACTTTCAGCAATCCAGTTTTTCCAGATTATTTTGAACACTCCTTGTCACCTTCTATGCTTCATAAATTCTCACTGTTATTGGGTGCCATATACCTCCTTTCCATCCACACCTTCCTTATGTTTTTTTTCTTCCCTATTAGTTATGTACAAGATCTGTGTTACCTTTGAATTCTCTGTTAGGCAGGAAGTGTTTTTTGATCATGTTTACCTTTTTCACAACAACAGAACCACAGATGTTCTCCATCTTGTAAACTTCTAGCAGTGAAATTTCTATTAAAAATGTTATTGTAGCTTTCCTCTGCAGTCATATTTCTCCAGCTGCTCGATTAGTGATGTTTAACCCATAACTACCTCTGTTTGAGGATTTACCATTTTGAAGTACCAATTTTGCCAACATTTTTGCCCAGCTTCACAATTGATACATACATGCAAATGTCTTACTGAAACACCTGCCTCATAGGCATTAACCAAATGTACCTATATGTATCTACAAATTCACACCTACACACATGTAACTATTGTATACTTGGTTACAGCATGTACACATACTGACATGTATCTTTACACACATTTATTCACAGTCAAGCAAACACTCATCTATATAGAATTTAATTTTCCTTGAAGCTGGAGAAGAGGCATTTCCAAAAACATATTCACGTCGCCTATAACCCATCATCCCAGCTAAGAGCTGAGGCTGTCCGTGTTGCCCTCCCAAGATGAAGACACGTTTTTCTGTGAGTCCACCTCTGAACAGTCACTCAGCTTCTCCCACAAGGGCAACACCACTCCTCCTGTGTTGACCAGTAGTTCTGTTAATATATGGACAGGGCTGGATGTGTCAAGGGACTGGAGACAAAGGTGGGTAGGAGACACAAGGATTTCCTCTATTCTGAAGCCCTGAGAAGCTGCTCAGACTCTGGTTTAGCTTAAAAAAAAAAAAAAAAAGTAAGATGCAGGAAGATCAAAGTGGTTCAAAACACCATCTTAAGCTGCTTTTCAGAAATGAGTGTCCAGTTCATCCACTCCCCACCTCTCCCTCCAGGATTCTGGGATACCCTGACCTCCATCCCTCCCAAGCAGGGCTGCAGGGGAGAGGAAGATGCTCCTTGCTGTATCTAACCCAGTGTGGAAGTGGTTCGGCATTTTAAACACCTACCTGCTCTTCTCCTGAGCACAATGAAGAGGACAGCAATGAAAATGATGGTAGCAATGAAATACCCCACCAATCCTTCCGATTCCATTTGCTCTGCAGAGGAAGAAGAGAATCAGTGGTGACAGGCTGGGTGAAGCAGCTGAACAGCCAGCGAGTCACAGTTAAACAAGCTTTCCCAGCAACTGATGGCGTCAGATATACAGATGTGACATGACACATACAAGCTAAAACCACACAGTCCCAGGGCCAGTTACACTGGCAGGACTGCAGTGTTTTAACTTGTTAAAGTGCAGTATTCCCTGCTGCGTCAGGAGGAGATGCAGGAACGATCTCCCATCAGCATGGAGAATGAGAACCCTAACAGCTCCAATGAGGGGAAGGATTTTTTGCTATAGTTCTCAAGCAGCATTGTCCAGCTAGGAGTCTAACTCCTTAGCGCATGGATATTTTCTTGTGCCTGTCCAGTGGGGTCCAGCCCATGTGCTACAAAATTTTACTCTGTTGTTCCACTTTTTGTCATAAAATATTTTTCTCTGAAGCAAATGAGGTAATTCTCCAAAAGCTTAAAAAAAAAAAAGCTGAGGACATGAAAGGGATAGGGAAGAGGAGGATAGAGAGGATGAGTATGAGAGGACATCAGAAGGAAAGTATAGCGGAACGGGCAGATATGGTGTAACTCAGAGGTTTTGATCCATGTGGTGGGTAGGTGAGGTGGAAAGAGGTCTGGGTAGGATGAAGAACTTGCCCCTCTGTCCCTGACGCCTACCTCGTGCCTTAAGATGGGCACTTGCAGAGATGGGCTCTGCCAGGGCCACATGTGAAACATGACAGCTGTAGATGGCTGGTGCCTGCACTGTGGCTGAGCTGATGCTCAGGTAGGAGGTGATGCTGTATGTGCCATCTCCGCTTCGCTGGTGGCTGGAGAACTGTATGTTTGAGAGAGGGATTTCCGTGTCACCTTCAGGAGTCTTCTGTGTCCAGCTCACTGAGACATCCAGGGGATAATAGCCAGCAACGATGCAGGTCAGAGTTGCCATCATGTGCCCCTCAAATGACACCGCTGCTGGAGCGACATGAACTCTTGGAGGCTCTGGAGGAGATAAACAAAGAACTGACTAATTATTAGCAGAGCAGAAAAAAGTCCCCGTCCACAGGGAAAGAAGACAAGCTGTCTGTGACTATGAATATTGGGAAGCGATGGGATATGGGTGTAGAGGAAAGTTTCAGTGCCTAGGGATGCGGTACTTCTGTTGCCCCCAGGCACTTCCTTTCCTCACCTGCCACATGCAGCTGGATGAGGAGCTGGGCCTGGTGCAGCGGGGTGGACACCAGACAGATGTACGTCCCTTCGTCTTCCACACTCACTTCTTGCAGGCTAAGTGATGCGTCTCCACTACCAAGCAGCTCAGCTACATCCACATGGACTTTTGGCTGTACTTTTGGGTCTTTGCTCCCCTCCTGGTACTGGAAGAGGCTACGGCTGCTGCCTTGGTGCTGCCTCCTCCACTCCAGAGACGAGAGTGAAATGCTGGGAGCCAACTCAAAGTGGCAGTCGAGGGTGACTGTGCTGCCAAGATGTGTGCGCAAGAAAGTGCTGTGTGATGACAACTGAAATTCAACTAGAAACAGAAACACAGGCAAGCAGGGAGTTAAGCACATGTGGTTAAAGAAGGTACCCTCGGGTGGGAAGGGTTGGCGGTGAACTCCCCACCCAGAGAAGTAGGAGGAGGCACAGGCACCCTGCTCGATGCTCCAGGGGCCATGTGGACTGAGGAGATGAAGGAAGCCAGCCCAGTGGCATTAGTGGGGCAGGGGGACAGGTGGACCCCAAGGGCATGTCATGGTCTTGAAGATGCTGGTCATCCTCAGGGGCTGAGGTATGGGAAACCATGAGAGGAGGCATGGTGGGGGGCAATGTGCACAATCCCTTCTTCCCTAAGCACCAATGCCTGACAGCCCTTCAGGTCCTCGTATGAGGTGGGGACTCCTAGGATGCAGGCTCCTCTCATGTTCCGCAGTGCTAGGGGAGTACTCCGGGGCCACCTGGTCACCTGTGGTCAGCAACGTCCCCTCCTCGCTCATAGGAATCCTCAGCTTTGGGTGCAGTGTTGCAACATCCTCCTGGCTGCTGCAGTTGGGTCCTCTAAGCAGCAGGTTGATGCTGATCCCGCTGGAGAGCCGCAGGGCAGCCGTGAACCAGGAGGCATGGCAGGGCCCCTTGCCAGCCTGCTGCACGCTGTACACAGAGATATCGCAGTTCACCTCCTCATCACAGTCTGCATGCAGCAGGGATTCCATGTGTGGGATGGATACTGACTGCGCTGTGGGGATAGAGGAAAAGTTTTAACTGCCTGAGTCCAAAAGAGGAAAGAAAGTGCAAGGTGATGAAACACATTTTAGAGAAGCATCATGCACTTGGGAGTCAGTCAGAGCCCAGAAATACCAAGCTAGGTTTAATAGAAAAAGGCCTGCAGAGAATATGAGAGGTTTGTCATGATGGTCTTATATCCCTCAGTCTGTTGGTTCTATTCTATCCTGCCAGGTTGGGCAGAGTTGAAGCTGGGCAAAAGAAGCTGTTAGGAAAGGAGAACAAACAGAATAGATTCCCTTTAGCTAGCTCAAGCAAACAAGCTGTGTATGTGAAATGCCCTCTAAGGACCTGCAATGCCCAGTAAGGACCTGCTTATTCCTTTTAGGTCTGAAACTAGAAACAAAGGGAACACCAAAGCATCACAGGTTAGGCAAGAAAGGGTGGCAGGAAGGCAGGAGTGGCTGGATGTATAGGCCAGTCACAAGTGGGGCGCCAGTCACAAGTGGGGTCCCCCAGGGCTCAGTGCTGGGTCCAGCCCTGTTCAATCTCTTCATCAATGACCTGGATGAAGNGCGTCTTTGATCACAGCATGGGCTTAAGCATAGGTGCAAGCTATATGCTTTTCATGGATGTTACTGGAAATTAGTTCCATGTCTGCATTGCCTGACAGTAGCCTGGCTGTAGTGTGCTTGCACTCACTAATGACCAGTCCATCCAAACCATTTGCAGGAGAGCTTGGACCCAGGCCAACGGATCCTGCCAGGCCTTCAGATTCCTCTCTGAAAACACCTCAGAGACTTGAATAAGCTTGTACAGAAGCACGTGCTCACGGATAAGCACGGTAGGCAGCAAACAAGACCACAGTGAAGCACAGGCTGAGCCCTTTCCTTAGCTGTGTTTGCAAAGTTATCCCTGAAGCAAGGGATACAGAGGCTGGACTGCAGGCTGGCACCCAAAAAGGAGGTAGGTAGAGCCAGGCTACACACAGCCAGTTTTCCAAGCAGAATGACTCTGCTTCCTGCCTGCTTGCCACCACACTTCCTGCTAGCAAAAAACACCCCCATGACTAAAGATGTGAATGGGTTTTACAGGAGCAATAATACTGTGTAGTGGAATAATTATGGGGCTGGTTTTGACAAAGTATTTCCTAAGAGACAGGCAATCTAAGATAACCCACCAGGAGAAAGGTGCCTCAACAGGGTGTGCTAACATCTTCCACAAAGCTCCTTTCTTGATGTTCCAGTTGCCGAGTTTGGAAAATTGTGCACAAAACCTTACTGGCTGTTCAGAAGTTGTGTAAACTTAGTTAAAGAAAGATCTTGTAGAAGCCCAGAGCATGTAAGTGGCCAAAAGCCCACTGGCAGCCCTCCCACCCCAGCTTTCCCACTTACCTGAGGCTTCAAAGACAATGGGAGAAGAGGAAGCAGAACTTTTCCCTGGGACTTTGTACTCAGTTATTTCATCTAAGTTCTGACCATCTCTGAAGCTGACATTCCTCAGCACAAGGGTAGCAGAAGGCCCGGAGGATGAGCTCCCAAAGTCACGTGGCATGGCTTTTGCACCTTCTTCCAAGTAGGAGCAGCCCAGGGCGATATCTGCTCTGCGAAACAGAGGCCCTGGTGTGGGAGCTTTTGCTGGTCCTTTAGGGAGAGAAAAGAACCAGTTGAATGTGTGAACCCCACTATAAACGAAGAAGAAGGTTCCTCTGGGATGGGGGATAGCTAATGGGGGCAGCTAGGGGCTGACTGCCCCTTTGGGGCTGTTCTTCCAGCCTTGCTGGCATCAGACCCCTCCAGCCCCGCGCAGCTGCCCTCTGGCAACAGCACTGCCCTTCAGGAAGGCCCTAGTTTAACTTCAGCGAAGGGGTGGGGAGGGGTGAGCGCAGCTGGAGCCCCGACCCCGTCTCTCACCTGCGGCCAGGAGCAGCAGAGCCCCGCACAGCATCTCCAGCCCCATCCTCCAGCCCCCCAAGTCCTGCAGTCCCTGAACGCAGCCCCCGGGCCGGCTGCAGCCTCTGCTTCGTTTCACTTTCACTCTGGCGAAGCAGAAGGAGAAACCAAAAGCAAATCTTAAACGGTTTAATCTTGCTTCACTGCACACAGGAGATTGGAGGCAGCAGGGAAGTGGAACGCGATTGGCTGGGACCGAGGAGCATCCCAATACCTGTGTCTGAACCGCATTTGCTGGGGCCTTCCTTACAGCAATGTTGTATCAGCCGTTTTGTGAGCAAACTCATCCCCTCCAGACCGGCTGAGCAGCCTCTGAAAGCAGTCATGTCTCTGCCTGGTTGCTCTTCTTCTTTTGACAACTTTATCTTCCGAGGTCCAGGGAGGTTCTTCTCCCTCTGTACTCGGCACTGGTGAGACCGCTCCTTGAATACTGTGTCCAGTTCTGGGCCCCTCACCACAAGAAGGATGTTGACGCTCTGGAGAGTGTCCAGAGAAGAGCAACAAAACTGGTGAAGGGGCTGGAGAACAGGCCTTATGAGGAGCGGCTGAGAGAGCTGGGGCTGTTTAGCCTGGAGAAGAGGAGGCTGAGGGGAGACCTCATTGCTCTCTACAAATACCTGAAGGGAGGTTGTAGAGAGGAGGGAGCTGGCCTCTTCTCCCAGGTGTCAGGGGACAGGACAAGGGGGAATGGCCTCAAGCTCCGCCAGGGGAGGTTTAGGTTGGAGATTAGGAAGAAGTTTTTTACGGAAAGGGTCATTAGGCACTGGAATATGCTGCCCAGGGAGGTGGTTGATTCGCCTTCCCTGGAGGTGTTTAAGTTACGGGTGGACGGGGTCCTGAGGGACATGGTTTAGTGTTTTGTGGGAGTGGTTGGACTCGATGATCCAGTGGGTCTCTTCCAACCCGGTGATTCTGTGATTCTGTGAGACTGACGCTGGTTTGTTTTCTCCCACCGCCCCACGGATCCTTCTTTAACTGTGTAGAAGCTGGTTTGCTGTGGGACTGCAGCCGGCCAGCTGGCATGTGATGCCACCACCAGCTGCCAAGTTAGCCCCGGCTTCGCAAAGGAACATCACAGGAAGAAATTAAGCTGTGAGAGAGGAACTGGATGAGCTCTGATGGTATTTTAAATACTGCCTTTCCCCCCACCATCTTTCAGACACAGGGAGACACAACGGTTGCTTCTCTGCTGGTGTGCCCCTCTCTTCACAGTCCTGCCAACCTTGCAGTAACACAGCTTGTCCTAATAGCCTGCTATAATCATGGATACCATGATAACCTCCAGCCTCAGCTCTTGCGGGGCAACTTCCTGACACCCAGCCCAAGAAGCACCTTGTGCTGGCCAGGTACAGGCTCTTGATAAAGACTTGCATCCTCTCACCACTTCAGTCCTCCTTGGAAAAGCCTCACAAGGAATGTCAATTCTTCCTGCTGAAGTTATATGGAGAGGAGCCCTGAGCTTTCAGATGTGGCCAGCTGCACTGACTAGCTCTCCCACTGCCTCACCAGGTGGCCAAGAAGGCCAGTGGCATCCTGGCTTGTATCAGAAATGGTGTGACCAGCAGGTCCAGGGAGGTTATTCTCCCTCTGGACGCGGCACTGGTGAGACTACTACTCCTCAAGTACTGTGTTCAGTTCTGGGCCCCTCACCATAAGAAGGATGTTGAGGCTCTGGAGCGAGTCCAGAGAAGAGCAAAGAAGCTGGTGAAGCAGCTGGAGAACAGGCCTTATGAGGAACAGCTGAGAGAGCTGGGGTTGTTTAGTCTGGACAAGAGGAGGCTGAGGGGAGACCTCATTGCTCTCTACAACTACCTGAAAGGAGGTTGTAGAGAGGAGGGTGATGGCCTCTTCTCCCATGTGACAGGGGACAGGATGAGAGGGAATGGCCTCAAGCTGCACCAGGGTAGGTTCAGGCTAGACATCAGGAAAAAATATTTCATGGAAAGGGTCATTTGGCAGTGGCAGAGACTGCCCAGGGAGGTGGTTGATTCACCTTTCTTGGAGGTGTTTAAAAGATGGGTGGATGAGGTGCTGAGGGACATTGTTTAGTGTTTGATAGGAATGGACTCAATGATCTGGTGGATCTCTTCCAACCTGGTGGTTCTATGATTCTATGAATGTCACACACCTACCAGCATACTCTGTGAGACCCTACACCCCCCTTTGATCAGAGATATGTTCATCTCTCCCCCCAGGCCCTGCATGTTATTATCTGGCATTATCTGTGCTCTCAGAGGGCACCCACATTTTCCTGTTGGACAGTGAAGCAGGGCACAAGCATCTGTGCAACTACTTCACTCCAGGCAAGTGTAGCCGTGGTGTCTGCTAAGACAAGGCTCCTTTCTCTGGTTTGTTTCTCTGCCCACTCCAGTGCAGCCAAAACTGCATTTCAGCAGATTTTCCCATTAGCTGCTTGAGCAGAGGAGCTGTGGGAGGTCTGCAGCCTGTGCTGTGGCTGTGAAACTAATTGTGGGCCATTGCCTGCAGGGACATTCAGACACAGCAGCTGTGATAGACTTGGTTTTCACACAGAATCACTAGGTTGGAAAAGACCCACAGGATCATCTAGTCCAACCATTCCTATCAATCACCAAACCATGCCTCTCAGCACCTCATCCACCTGTCTTTTAAACACCTCCAGAGATGGTGACTCAACCACATCCCTGGGCGGCCTGTGCCAGTGCCCTGCTCCAGAGCCTCTGTTTTACAGAGCACTAAGCTATTCTCTTGAATCAGATCCTTCCAGATGTCTGCTAAACCTGGGACTTTTCCATTCTCCAGAGCTGCAATCCACTGCATGCTGGATCAGCCTGCCTAAATCAAACAGCTCTGGTAAAACTTTGTGCAGCTTTCTAAGCTAGCTAGTAAATATAACTTGGCTGTGTAAGTATCAAGTTCAGGAGAGCCATTCAGTGAAGCTGTAACTGCTGGCAGATGCCTGTGTATCTGTTTTGTACACAGGGAGATGAAAATCAGTCAGCTAACAATATGATAAGAGATAGGGAGATATTGATAGGCAGCAGCCTAGACAACAAGGGGAAGGAATGTACTGATTGTGATGAGAGAAGCAGTAGCAGGTAATATGGGTAGCCAAAGGACTAAGGGAAATGGGTGAGGGCAGGGAGGCAGATGCCTATGCAGTACAGGTGATGCTGTGGAATCAGAGAAGTGAGGAGACCTCTGGAAGTCTCTGATTCAACCTCTGGTTCAATCAAGTCACCGTGAATTTGCCCAACTAAATCTGGAAACCCTCCAAGGGTGCAGATACTGCCATGTTTCTGGGTACCTCTTCCAGAGCTGCATTACCTTTCTAATTAAAAAGAATAATTCCTTAAATTCAACTTGACCCTCCCAAGCTTCAACTTGTTGCATCATCTGCTACGTTTGAGAAGACTTTGGCTCCATTGT
The DNA here is from genome assembly GCA_013389865.1 of Piaya cayana. Classification (NCBI taxonomy): domain Eukaryota; kingdom Metazoa; phylum Chordata; class Aves; order Cuculiformes; family Coccyzidae; genus Piaya; species Piaya cayana. The sequence goes on from WAAB01008201.1 coordinate 312,556, forward strand.
CTTTGCAACAACCTTCCAGATATTGGTAGGAAAGAAATATGGGCAACTAACATGGGATGTAAATCAGCTGTCATGCAAGTAACAGAAATATAGTAGAATAGCAGTCCTCCCTGGTATTAAAATGTTCTAGTGTTCAGGACTGTAAGAAAGGAAGATAAAACCAGTGCATTAGCATCAAGTGAATGATGTTATGCATTGTTTAAATGAAACTCAGAAAGTTAAAGGAAGCTTTTCTCTGGTGCAGCTCCAAGTCAGCTGTAAACCGCCCAAGTTCATGACTAGATACATAGGGAGACAGCTAATATTAAAAGAGGTAAATCCCAGTAAGAACTGTGCTGCCATGGGAAAAGTAACTTCAGAGTTATGGACCAGAGAATAATCTCTCATGATTATAATGGGCCTTAGGCCTATAATTCTCAATATGACAAATGACAAATTCCTTCTCAAAACCATCACTGAACCTATAACAGATTCGTTAGCTGTAAATAGCAATAAAGTCATGGAGCAGGTGGTCATCAAAAATAAATTTGGAGCATGTGGTCATAATTTCCTTACATATAAAATAAGTAGGAAGCTAAATAAGAATAGGCCTCTACTCTACATGCAGGTTTTGTTTCAAAAGAAATTTAAACTCAAGGAATTAAGAAGACTTATTAACATGGACTACAGTGGTAAGGAAACTGAAGGCTGGTAAGGATGTGAAAGATGCCCAGAATTTCTGAGATGCACAGTGGCTGTGGAACTTGCACTCCGAGTGAAGAAGCCAAACCTTCTTTGCAGTTATCTGGATGAATAACCATGAGGTTATTAAAAGTAGCTGAAGAGCATGAGGAGAGAGATCAGCAAAGAAAACTTCCTCAAATGCTTGCAGGTATCATGTAACATCCATCCAGAAAGCAGACTTTGAAAAGCAGAGAAAGTTTTTCACGCAAGTAAATAAGTGAAGCAGAAAGGAGAAAGTGGCTATGCAATGAGGACGGTGTTAAAAATAAAAAGAGTTGTTAAAACTAAATAAATAAATGTAAAATAAATGCAAGTAATACACACAAATAATAGTCTTTAGTCAGAAAAATTATACTGAAGAGTGGAGCAGAGAAAAGGACCATAATGAGTTTAAGGGTACAGGAGCCACTACTTCTGATTTGAAATCAAACAGTGATGTGGTGAGAATAAGAAAATAAGTTAAGACTAGGATTTTGGTGGATTTTTTTAAAACCATAAAAATTTTTACTCTTAAGAAAGCAACAAGGAGTTACAGAGTTTTCCAAAATAACAAACACTGTTCAGATGAAAGTCATGTTATCTGTGCTCATTCTGTTTTGGGAGTTGGAGGCCTAGCAAGTAATTTCTTCCTCTAATCCAGACTTATGATATATGCCAGTAGATGACTTACATTTTCACCCCTTACAAATTATCATCTACCCCATCTTACTGTGTGACACCAGTCGGGAATTTCCAGTCCCTTACGCAAGGAGAAGCATTTGCTCAGAAAGTCTATTTTTGGCAGCAAAGAATGAGCATACAGGAACATAAACATTTGTGACTGTGGTTTAGCTGTGGCCTCTCAGCTCAAGTTTATAACAATCTGCTGGCTGAATATTCCAACCTAGAACAGAAGTTATGCCACAGAGTGAGGGCTACTGTATAAATTACAATTAAAGAGAGTATGTATTTCACTGAGTTCACCACACTTGTCTAAATATCTTACTTCGTCAGTAGAAACCAAACAAAAGAAAATCTCTCCATTCCCCACATCTGTCTGGTGTCCTAAACATCATTCTTGTCCTCCTACTGTCTGTTGAATTGAACTATTTCCTCCTAAATCATTTGCAGCTGCATCACCCCCTCCACATCCCACTTCCCTTCCTTCTTGTGCCCTTTTACCTTTCTCCACTTGCCTCTCCTCATGACACCTATGATCAGGCAGGTCTCCTCTATTCAAACCCATTACCTTTCCTGTTTCCCATCTGTCTTCTCTCGTCCTGAGTCTACTTGCCCTGTTCTGACCTCACTTATTTCCATGATGCTGTAAGTTCTGTTCCCACCCTTCCAATGAGTAGAAACACTGCAAAACACATCAGCCTGGACTGTACAGGGTATTGCTTTTGCCCTTCACAAGTCACGTGAGCAGCACAAGTGGGATCCAAGCCATGAAAGTATGGAGTGTGTGATCTGGACCAGGATCAGCCTCAGTGCTCTGCTGGACTCAGGACTTGGGTCCTTTTTTCCAGTTCAGAACCCACCACAGCAACAGACTTGTTTTGAAAAACAATAAAATGCCGAGTTTCTTCTAATCAGATACATCAGGCTGAAATAAAGGAAGTATTTTGGCTCCTAAATTGTGTTCAGAAGCCTACATTTCTAATGAAAAAGTTTCCTTATTTATCTTAGCTTTCCACCAGTCAAGTTGGAAGCTTAAACTAGAAGCCTAAGGATTTGCTGAACACAAAAAAAAGCCTCTTGCTTTTTAACTAAGACAGTGTTGTGCTCACCGAGAGAAAAGAGGAAGAGGGCAGGCAAATTTGGTTCCTTGTAGCTCCTCAAAGCTTCTGCTGACTCTGCTAATGAGCAGGACACACTGAGGTAGCTTGGCATATGTTCTCCGATTAATTAAACTGCATCTGACACCAGCCCACAGCTCTCCATGAGTGTAAATGCAAGATATCAGCTACCAGCTGATTTTGCGGGGTGGGTACCCACTGGTATGAGTGTGATCTCCACTTCCCTATACAGCTTTTAATCTTCCAGGTTCAGGTTAACCAGACTAACCTGCAAATGCTTGTGGATTTTCAGCTTCAACAGTATCTGCTAAAGTTTGCTTAAAAAAATTTAGTTATATTCATGGGTGTGAATTTGTCTCTTCTCTCTCTGTGAATTAACAGCTTTTGTCTCCCCAGCGTACTCTATAGCAGCACCAGCAGGAAAATAATTGAGTCTCCTAGATGTTGTACATACAGCTTGGCTGAACCCAAGAGGCAGAGGCTGCAACATTCCTGTTTCTGAACCACACCCTGAATCAACGCATTTGCAAAGGTTGCATTCTCCCTGTAGTCTGACTCCAGCACCTCCTGCACAGGGAAGATGCAGGATCAGTGGTAATAATCAGGCTGGAAATGAAGTCATGTTGTCTCCAGGAGCAGGGACACATGATCCTCTGGCAGGAGAAGACCAGAGGTGGAATAGCAGCGCTGCCAGTGACACTGGCACTGGAGATAAAGTAAGCCAAATTCACACCTAACAACCACAACCTCAGGGCAGCTACACCAGCTTACAGCAGCTAAGTGGTTGATCACGTGAGAGACAGTTCAAAGGCTGAACCATTTTTTTTCATGGTCTCCTATACCAGCCTTCAACATGGACTTACTCTGAAACCCTATGATATCATATACGGATCTTTTCTGTTTCCTCCTTAAACTGCAGCTATGCATCATGCTGTAGCTCAGCATCTTTCCAGATCAGATACACAATAAATGACGGATAAGGTCCTGATGTAGAGGCTAGTCTAGGAGGTCTGCCTATATGTTCTCACCTCTTTCAGCTTCCCTGCATAAAACACAGTGAGAGTGTTTGGCAACCTGTTTCATAGTGGATGTTTTGAGGACAGGTCACTTTTGTAAGTGGCTCTAAAGAATCGCCAGTTTGGTTTTGCCCACTGGCTTAAGCTTGAGCATGAAGGATCAGAGCACCCAGCTTAAACTGCTCCTGGCCCAACTTGGATTCCTTGAGTTCATTTGTTTCATGTTCTTCTGCATAAAACTGGGATGCTACTTGTGTTTTCTGCAGGATACCTGCAGAAACTAGTTTATTCTCATGTGTGAAGCATATGAGACTAACCAGAAAGGATCTCTAGGGACAGACACCAGAATAGCTTTTAAAAAAAAAAGTAACTGCTGCTANACCACAGGTGGCACAGCAGCGCTGCCAGTGACACTGGCACTGGAGATAAAGTGAGCCAAATTCACACCTAACATCAACCACAACCTCAGGGCAGCTACACCAGCTTACAGCAGCTAAGTGGTTGATCACGTGAGAGACAGTTCAAAGGCTGAACCATTTTTTTTCATGGTCTCCTATACCAGCCTTCAACATGGACTTACTCTGAGACCCTATCATATCATATACGGATCTTTTCTGTTTCCTCCTTAAACTGCAGCTATGCATCATGCTGTAGCTCAGCATCTTTCCAGATCAGATACACAATAAATGACGGATAAGGTCCTGATGTAGAGGCTAGTCTAGGAGGTCTGCCTATATGTTCTCACCTCTTTCAGCTTCCCTGCATAAAACACAGTGAGAGTGTTTGGCAACCTGTTTCATAGTGGATGTTTTGAGGACAGGTCACTTTTGTAAGTGGCTCTAAAGAATCGCTAGTTTTGTTTTGCCCAGTGGCTTAAGCTAGAGCGTGAAGGATCAGAGCACCCAGCTTAAACTGCTCCTGGCCCAACTTGGATTCCTTGAGTTCATTTGTTTCATGTTCCTCTGCATAAAACTGGGATGCTACTTGTGTTTTCTGCAGGATACCTGCAGAAACTAGTTTATTCTCATGTGTGAAGCATATGAGACTAACCAGAAAGGATCTCTAGGGACAGACACCAGAATAGCTTTTAAAAAAAAAAGTAACTGCTGCTACTTCTGCTTCTGAGACCATTCCACTGTTCCCACAACTCGGCTGATAGTTCCTGAGGGCATGTGTCTGGAGAAGAAAAACATCCTTGAATGGTTATAAATCTCACAGGGACCACTTAAGCCACAAGCGTACAGAAGGATGAGCTGCGCTCAGCATAGTTTCAGTCATCATGCAATTCATGCTTTCGATTACCAAGCACTCAGATCGGGCTCATCAGCAACCTTTATTGGTAAGAGAGGGCTTCCTCTTGCATAGCCTGCCTCATCCCGGATCTGCACTGAGACCAGGGAAGGCAAGTGTGGTGTGTGTCCATCCACCTAGGCCAGTTTCCACCTGGTTAGCCCAGGCGAGGAGAGCAGTGGTCCAGGCCCCCAGATGTCCCAGCTCCTCACGAAGTCCTCCTGCCCAAGACGGTGAGATGAAAGCCAGTCCTCATGTCCTGAGCTCGCACTTCTGGCTATGAGCTTAAAAAACAAAGGAGTGTGAGTCAGCACTACTGTGGCTGTGCAGCAGCTGTAAGCTGTCAAATCATAGAATTGTTAAGGTTGGAAAAGACCTCTAAGGTCATCAAGTCCAACCACCAGCCCAATACCACCATACCTACTAAACCATGTCCAGAAATACCACATCTACAAGTTTTGTGAACACCTCCAGGGAAGGAATCTCCACCAGTTCCCTGGGCAGCCTGTTCCAGTACTTCACCACTCTTTCAGTAAAGAAATTTTCCCTAATATCTAGTCTGAACCTCCCCTGGCACAACTTCAGGCCATTTCCTCTCGTCCTATCACCTCTCATTTGGGAGAAGTGACCAGCACCCACCTCAATTCAACCTCCTTTCAGGCAGCTGCAAACCAGTTCTTATGGCCACGCTGTTTCTGATACAGACCACGATACTGCTGGCATTATTGGCCACCTGGGCCACTGCTGGGTCATCAGTTTACAGGCATTTCAGAGGAATCTCACCCACCACAACAACTATGTAATTTCTAGCTAGAGCCTCTGAAATGGGTTTAGATAGTGTAGTAAGACAGCCGCTGCTGGTGACGTGCCTGCCCTCTCTCATCTGTTGCTTCAACAAGCACCTTCTGTTTTAACTTGATGTACTTACTAAAAAATAACCCAAATTTTTATCACTCTTCTGCTCTGTAAAACAAGAAAAAAATCTTTATACTCTTCCACTTAACCAAAGTAAACATTACCTGTGCCATTACTGAATATGTTGCTAAATGCCTTTTCTTTTACAGGGGAAAATGTTTGTTGACATTTTGTTTACAGTTGATTACAATTACAATTTGCAATTTACAATTGCAAAACTGAGAGGTAAGGCCTTCTAAAAATTTGTTTAATTATTATTTGGTGGCTTTAATAGTTTTTTTAATAAAACAGAGGAAGTTATTAACCAAAAAAATGCATTAAAAGTCAATTGAGCCCCTGAAACTGATTCTTCATTATTTCTAACAAGGAGTAAGTTGGTTTGCTTTGGTTTGAATGTTCCCATGAGCTCAGCTCTAGGCTTGTCCTCAAATGCTGTGTTAGCTAGGTTTGCTTGCCTGAATTGAGTCCCTGAACAACAATTTGTGGCTGTGCAGTGTGTTCCTAAGTCCTAATTAATTCACTTGACTTTGGGGGCTCCTGTTCTTTTACTCATATCTCAGAACAGGTTAGAATTCCCTAGATCTGCCAGGCAGGAAGGCATCTGCCCATGCTCCCAGATATTGGCTTTACAGCCAAAACTAAGGTGTTTTGGGTCAATCTAGGTACATTAAGTGTTGTTGCTTCTCTCAGGGATATGGTTCAGGAGTGGCAGCCTACCTCCAAGGCTGTGAAGATGTTGTCTCAAAAAAGATCCTTATTGTTTTCTTCGGGATGCTGTATTAAGTGAGGAGCAGCAACATAAGCAGAAAGCATGTGATATCAGTGAGCAGCAGATGAAGTTTTAACAATTAAATTAATGTAGGAGAAAAAACAATGCAGGATGTCCCAACTGCAGATGGGGAGAAGCCAGTTTTAAATGTCCAAAGGAGAGTTGGAAGGAACAATCTTTACACCCAAATTCCCAAATCTTGTTTTAAAGACCTCTGAAAGGAGCATGGGAGAGGGGAAGCAGGCTGTTCAAACTCTGCGTTTGAAAGTAGAAACCAAAGTCTTTTGAGTCTGCTCTCGAGATTCGCACATGCCTGTCAGCAGCACAGGGTCCGTTCTGTGCTCCACTTGGTAGAAGGGACAGTTCTTCAGGTGCTCTGACATGCATGCGACATCGTTGCGCTGCCACTTGTTAACTCTGGAGAACAGGCTGCTGAACTGCCAGACCTAATACAGGAAAGGGGGGAGAAATTGAGGAGAGAAAATGGGAATGTTGGTAAAAAATAGAAGAGGATTTAAAATACCTGTACATGCTTATAGTGGGTGTGCATTATGCATACTGGGCAGTCAAGTGAACAGGGCTAGCTCCTCCTTGTGCAAGGCTGGCATAACAAGTACAAATGTGGTCTGCTTTGCTCTGTACCTTATACCTGCTGTTTTTTCTGCTTTAGTCACCATTTGACATTTTTAGTAGAAAAGTATCCTTCTATAGTTTTTGTTGCCAATCCAGCCAGGACATAGGGAAATCCAGGAAAACTGATCACCCGCCTCTACAGAAAACTCCATCACATGCACAGTGATGTTTATAGAATGTTTATAAAAGTCCAAGGTGTTTATAGGTGCATCTAAGTTAATTATAAAGCATAGTAACTACAACATGATTCTGTATCTCAAATAATCTAGGCTTTACAAAGACCTTCCAAAGCATCTATCAGTAACTGCAAAGTAATGAACTTTAGGCCACTGTTGCTATTCACTCCACCCCAGACCAAGCCTGGGAAATCTAAGCTTAGGGTTGTTCCAAGAGGAGGTACAAGCTAGTAAAAAATAAAACCATGCAGTTAAAATTGTATGCTTTTGTTTGCAGTGATACATTTAGTGATACACTAGCATAAGACTGTGATTGTCCCTCTAATACTTACTGTACACCATTAAATCAAACTATATTTTAAAGTCATAGTAGCTTTCTTTTCCCCCAAAATGGGTGTACTACACTTAAGATTACCTGATGCTGTCCCAGTCTTAAGTAATCGTAGCTATTATATACAGTAGTCAAGGAATTCATACTAATTGCAAACAGAATGTTTTCAGGGAGAGCCCATGCACTGGAAACATGATTCCTGTGTAGTCAATATGAAAGCTATCATGAGAGGGGTTATATAGGCCTTAAATTCAAGGCTGCTGCTTTGAAATTGCGCTCTGGTAACTGAAGTTAATTACAGTTTGATTGCTCAGCCAGAGTTTCTTCATTCTACTGAAGGAAGCCACATCCTCCAGTAAATGACTAATTCCTCTTTTGGATTGGGCTAATTCAGCTTGCAGCACCAAACTTTGCAATGTGAATATTTAATTCACCATGCTTCATTTTTTTTTCTCTCTTAACAAAAAATACTTTCTCTTAATAAAGCATCATAAACAGCTAAGCTTCCCTTTGCTAAATATCAATAGGTGGAATAGGTTCTGCTTGAAAGCCAGATCCTGAGATGATTTCTGGGAGCCTTTCTTGGATCTAAATTACTTGGTCCTAGATCTCTGCTTTGTCTACTTGGTCATGTGGGCATCTCTCTTTCAGTTTTATGTTAGAGCAAACGCAAGGCTATCAGCTAGAACACCCCCAGTAACTATTGTTGGGCCAGGAATTAAACTGAGCTGTGCTTACAGAGGCTACCCAAACAGCAACAGCCAATAAGGGATGTGATAGTTTTCCAGCCCAAACAATAGGAGACCAGCTTTGCAGAAAAAGTCTTCCTATTTCCATGCTTCTCCCTCAGTTAGAATCATAGAATCATAGAATCACTAGGTTGGAAGAGACCCACTGGATCATTGAGTCCAACCACAGTTGCCCATAACTCAAGGAGGTTGTGAGACACTCATGGCGATGCTGTGAACTACTAATCCTGAAAGGTCTTGAGAGCTGATGTGAACACCTAAGCTCTTCTCACAGCCACATCTCCTTGTTCTTTACCCTTTTGGCATTCTAAAGCATGTTTTAGTTTTGTCGTGTCCTAGATCATCTTGTAAAGAATGAAAAAAAAAGTTGCATGAACCTCAAATTCTTCTTAACCTCATGTACAGACCTAAAGTATCAGGAATTTTCAGTTCCCAGTACCTAAAAACAGTGTACATGCAAACAGGTTACCCTAGACAAGCTTGGGTGGGGACTTGGAGCTTGTCAAAAGACATCCATTTACAGCTTCCTACCTCTGCTAAATGTACTGCATTTTACATCCCTGATCCCTGACAATCATCGTGCAAATTTACAAACTCACATGCTTCCCCTTATCTGCATGCTTGTATGCATCATCCCTTGCTATGCTTGTGTTTCATCTGGAAACAACTCAAGGCTGTCTTTTTCTTAACATCACAGTCACTTGCCTTTTTGCGAGCTTTCCATGAAGTACCACCATGGGAATATCTTTTTTTCTCCCAAACCAGCAGGACCATCCCCCTCTCTTGAAGAAGAGTGGCACAGATGTCCCTCATCAGCACTGACACTTGTGATAGCTGAGATAAGCTGAAGCTGTCCAGGAACCCCGCAATGTACTTGAGCACTTCCACTGGGAGGCTGCTCAGCGAGTCCATATTTCTCCCTCGATTAGCCACTGTGGAAACGCACTTCCCCGATTCAGCAAGGAGGGTGTCCACCTCTGGCTTAATAGCAAATGTCTTGAGAGGCTTGCTGTATATAACCTTGGCCTTAACTCCATCAGGGCGAAAGTGATTTTGAACAAAAGTACATCCCAAGTAGGCCAGAGGGCAGCGATGCTGGAACCATCCATCCAGACAAGACTGGATATCAGCGTGAACATTCTTAAAGTGGGATGGGAACTCATCCCTCCTGAAGAAATGACTGCAAGTGAATGTGAAAGCTGAACTGCTTTTGTTGTGTCTTCTGGTTACACACTCAGTGTAAAGCTCCACATGGAGTTCTGGTGGGCTTTCTTCATCCAGGGTATCTGCTAGAACAGCATTGGAGGAGAAGGGCTCTAGAGGAAAGCTGTATGTCTGTGTCGCAAAATCCACAAAGAGCCCATCGACACCTCTTGCTTCAGAGATCTCATGGCCTTTCAGTTCTTTTTCTAGTGCACACAGCAGTGTGGCTTTAACTATATTTGCCTTGGGTAGTTCTTCTAGGTTTATTCCCAATTCTGAGGTATCCACTGACTTGTCTGAAGTTGGAATCTTATGGCCAAGTGCATCTCCTAGTCGTGCTCTTTTGCCACAATAACTAACAGGCACTTTGAAGGTGTAAACAGTCTTCACCTCCTGAGCTTCCAAATTCCCATAGACAAAATCTTTTTCCTTGGGAGTGCAAGCAGCTAGCTGGCCAAAGCGGATGAGCATTCCCCCATGATGTACCAGATACATGTTGTAATCACCTACACCAACTTCCTTCTTCAGCCTCTCCAGGACCCCTTCTTGCCAGGGAGCCAGTCCTGTCATTTCTGTATTTGTTACTTGTTCAGGCTTTTGGTTCCTTGCCTGTTCTGCACTGTCAGGTACTTCATTTGCCTTCCCTGTGTTGCTGGCAGCATGAGGGGCTGAAGCTGTTTTCTTGGAAGCCTCCTCCGTCTTTTTTCCTGTGCTGGCTGTTGAGCCTGTTACCTGGCAAGCCAGAAGCTCTTTGCTGAAAATGTTCTCCCAGGTTTTGTAACTCCCCAGATCCATCCCCTCTTTGTCCTTTGCCAGATCTTCACGCTCACGTTGGCTGAGCTCAGACAACTTGTTGTCGCTTTCTTGGGGACCACTGACTACTCCTCCCACAGCACCTTCTTCCCCTCCAATGGCTTCATCCATTAGCTCTTCCATTTCATCCTTTTTTCTCCACTCTGGAAACAAGTCGGCTATTTTCAAAGTCCTGAAAAGTATCTTCTGGTCTCTGAGTGCCAAGGCTGTGTCCAGACATTCTTCATTCAAGGTCTCCTTCATAATGTTCTTGTGAAGAGTTGTGTCTGAATCCACATTTGGCCAGCGATTCCATTCCATCGAGCAGCAAACAACACTGGCTGGACAGACCTGCAGGTGCTTCGCCAGCTTAAAGCGGGCCATGGAAAAAGGGCAGCCATAGGCAGAGTTGAGGCAGGTGACCTGCTCGAAGGGACAGAGCAATTGGTGCTCCTCCTCTTTGCACATGTGGAAGGTGGCTCCGCAGTGCAAGCGGCAGCTGATCACCATGCAGGAGATGGAGGGCTCAATTGGTGCACGGCAGTGCCGGCTGAAACATCTCTCGCAGTGTCTGTGCTGCCCGGGGGGAGCTCTCTGAGCCCTGTGCTGTGTGTAGCAAAGACAAGAAGACAAGAGTTATTGCCCAAAGGAGCAAGGATGGCCACAGACCCCCGTGCTCTTGCTTGATTTCTACACATTAGGTGCTCACATGCACTTTGAGCAGGAATAAGGCTTGGGCAAATGACTGCCAGTCACGTATCAGCACTGATCCCTGTGGTACAGCGTGGCCTGATAGCAACGTGGATATAGATAAGGTCCTTACTTGTTTGCCCAGCAGTGGCCGCCAGGTTTTGGGAGAGAGCTGTTTTCTGTCCCAATATTTGTACTGGGTCTATTTATACCAACCTCCTGAAATAAAGACTCCCAGAGGCACAGTGAAGGAACTTCCCACTTTCTCAAAGCTGTTTGAGTAGGAAAGATGACAATTCCTTTTCCTCTCTAGAAAAATTAGCTTGTCATTTGGTCTGTGTGTCTTGTCTTCCCCCATAAAGACATGAATGTTGCACAAATGAACCTCCCTTTCCTCTACAGCAGCAAGGTAGATAGTGAAGATTGTCTTCATGATCCCAGTTCCCAATGTGGAACACAGCCTGGGTAAAGGCAAGTTTGCCTGGCCCTCTTTGCTTTCCTGGTTTCCCTTTACATTCCTAGATGATGCCTGTGTGTTGTGGAACAGAGACTAAGGGGAACTTTCCTTCAGGCAGGTTATTTGCTACATCTACTTTCAGGTGTCAAAACCTGGAGTAGGGTGATACCTTGGTCTGTGTTTTGGAGAGAAGCTCCAGAGTGCATTGAAGGTTTCTTACAAAGTTATACTCACTCGGTTAAGTCAAATTTCTTTCACCTATTTTTACAAACTGCCTTTCACCTTTCTTCCCCTTGCTGTCATCAGAGAATGCAGAGTAGATGGGAGGGGGGAGAGAGGACAGCTATGGTTTAATCTTGTGGTCCACTCCACATCATGGTGTGAAATTAGGGCAGAAGGGGAGTGACAAATGTCTAACCTCAAAAGAGCTTTTTCCTTCCTGTGACAGTGCAGGGGAGGTCAGCTTGAGTATGTCTTTTACAGGGTGTCTGTTTGAGAAAGAATCCATTTTGATTCTTTTGGGATTTGTTTTAGAGCATGATCTTACAAAAAACAGCCAGCACTGCTCTACTTTTTCAGTTTCCCCTGTGTAGTCCTGACAGGTCAGTGACAAACACTACTCAGAACGGAACAGGTGATACTGAACTGATCATATTTTAAATTTAGTTTATGAAGGTGTTCGTAACACCACAGGGGGACAAAAGTTAGAGAAAGAGGTCCCAGGAAGCAAGTAATAAACAAAACAAATCTTCATTTAATAAATTAAATTGCCACCAGGCAGCTCCCTGAATTTAACTTTTTGCAATTGACAGACTGGACTAGAAGAATAAGTTGAGGTTGGAAACCTAAACATTTCAGAACTTCAACAATCTTTGCTATATAAACAGGTTAAATGTTTTCTTAAGGAAGACAGCATTTCTATTCTCATACGTCTGTATTAATGTGTTCTAAAAAAACCCCCAAACCATATCTTTTTCCTTTTCTGTCCTTAAAAACCTTGGATATAAAGTGGACATACAATTTTCTGGAGGTCCAACAACAAAAAGCAGAAGTAACAAACACATGATGTATAAAAATCCTTATATAAAAAATTATCACTACCAGATTACCAGGTTTGTGTCACAGTCAACTACGGGCTTTGGTTTCATTATTACGTTTTTCATTCTTTCCCAGTAAGTCAATTACATCAGTTTAATGCAAAAATAATGCACGTGAGGCCTGCTTCCAAAAGTTCTCAATTCTCCTTGTTCATATTATCCCTCCCATTGCAATAATTCCCAGCAATAGCTATTAACCCTTCAAAAAACGGGAAAAGAGAAGCGCAGAGTCTGACAGCAAGTAAATGGAGATAGTGATTAGCATGAACCATGCCTTCTGTAGTAAAATAATCTAACACCATAAGAAATTACATTCTGGATTAGACCAATGGTCCACCTAGCCCAGCAGCTGTCTTCCACGATGTACATAAGAGATGCTGTTTAGGGGGAACATGCAGGATCTCCTGTGGTCCTTTCCCCTCATACACAGTTGTTGGATTAGAGGACAAGAGGCTGCTCAGTCACTGCTTGGAGCTACTTCTCTGGATATCTTCAAGCGATATTAGCAACTTGGCCCAGAGAAGAGTTGCTGAAAGTAGAAAACTGGCTTCTGACTTTCTGCTACCTGCTGAAGGGGGGGTTGCATTCCAGCTTGGTTCAGCCTACTACAAATCTTTGTGGAAAGGAAAAAGCTAATGATAAAATGATAAGAACAAACTGGAATTCTTTCCACACAGGATCCAGGGCACTTTTTTTTTTTTTTGGTGAAAATGAGAAAAATATTTTTGACCAGTCTTCCCAACACACTTCCTATGCAGTAGGAGCAATTTCATGTACACTAACTGCTCAACACAAATTTGTTCCATTCTCTGTAACTTCCAAGGCTGGCCAATATCTGTTTACACCTCCTAATGAATCAATCCCTTTCCCCCTCAGTCCTGCACAGTAAAGGAACATGTCCTTGATGGTCCCTTACCCTGGGACAAACTTACACTTTAAAGTGTTTCATGTACCTTCTCCTTTATTTGCATAGAAAGAGCTCAAGACAGCAATGCAGAAAAACATATTTTGTGACTACCCATTATAACATTTCCTGCCTTGTCTCGGGAACCACTGGCTTCTGCACAGGGGTGACACCAGGGTGACAGACAAGATGACCCCAGCCACATCCAGCCCTTAAGTACATATGGGTTAGGGTGGCATATGTCCTGCTTTAGACTGCTTAGTTATATCTACTTTTATGTGGCACAGAGAAGCAGGAGATATGGATGGATTTATTTCACATTGGCAGCATCCTTGCTGCTCTCATTCTTGTAACATTTTGCTGCAAATATAATCTCTAAAAATAGTCCCAGCTATGACTTGCATAAGGTCAGAGGAAGGCTGGGTACATTACACTGCAACAAAACCATGAATGTGTGAACAATACTTTCCACTGCAAAAGTAACTCTTGGAGGGAAATAATTCATAAATAAAAATACATCTGAAGGACAGGTGTTATGGTTGTCCAAAACACAGAAAGTATTGGTTGCAAAGTTTCTGAAGAGGAGCCTGCTTTAACACGGCTGTGTGCTGAAACAAATCCCATTCAAATTGCATGTAGAGAAAGACAATACATGCTTTGTTTATGAAAAGTGACCATATCAGAGCATTCAGATCCAGAATCAGTCTTCATCATTATTTGGGTATTGTTTAGTTGTGTTTACCTCACCTCTGACTTGTATTGGCTGTTCAGACAATGTTTCAGACATTGTCAAATCTGAGAAACTAGAGGACAGGAAAAAGGGATAGAGCATTTTTCTGATATTTATTCTAATATTTATGCTTCTCCTATTCTGATGTACATATAGCAGCCCTCCAGTACTTAAAGGGAGCTAGAGGGAAGCTGGGGAGGGGCTCTATATCAGGGAGTGCTGGGATAGGACGAGGGGGAATGTTTTTAAGCTGAAAGAGGAGAGGTTTAGATTAGATATTAAGAAGATTTTTTTTCCTGTGAGGGTGGTGAGGCACTGGCACAGGTTGCCCAGAGAAGTTGTGGCTGCCCAACCCTGGAGGCGTTCAAGGCCAGGATGGATGGGGCTTTGAGCAACCTGGTCTAGCGGGAGGTGTCCTGCCCATAGCAAGGGGCTTGTAACTGGATATCTTTAAGGTCCCTTCCAACCCTTCCATTCTATGATTCCATGATTCTACGCTGGTAATTAGGAGCTCTGTACTTTGACTGATGATCTAGTTATCTTTGTGGTTTAGTTTATGGTATTATTACCAGAACACAACCTACAACTTTCAAGACCCTGAGCAGAAAGTTTACAAATTCTTGTCTCAGTAAGTTTGATATATAACATCCAGAGGCAGGTGACACACAGATAATGCCAGATGGTGCAACATTTCTCTAAACCTGTATACTCTTTGTTTCCCTGCAATTGCAAAATTTCCAAAGAGCTGGATTAGTAAAAAAAAAATCAAACCAGAGTGTTTACTTGAATCATGTTCAAGCTACTGTGGAAAGAAAGGATGCAAATTACAGTCCACAGTCTGTCCACATTGGTAAATCTTTATTTTTAGACCTTCACAACAGCAAATCAAGTAAGCTTTAAAAATACACTGCTGCTATTTTGACTGCAGATATGTCTGTGTCTGGAGCAGATCTGTTCAGTGACAATAATTTATAGCTTATAAACTAATTACAATCAGTAAATACATATTTTATTCAGTTGCAGCCAATGAGCCAAAACAACACAACTGTTTTCTTATTTGGTTTATGCTATATGTGACCGATCGTGTGACATACTAAGGTTATGTATCTTATCTGAGGTCTTTGCACAGAATCAAGGGATACCTCCCATTTTAAAGACCAATCACAAAGGGTCACCACACACCCTATATAATTACCTTAAAGACTGCCTCTGAGCTGAGATTGCAAATGAACAAAACTCAGTCTTTCTAAGATTTACAAAATGATAAGCAGATCTTAAAAAAAATATCAGGAACAATTCCATCCAGATGCTGGAGCCAAGAATGTTAAAGTTTTATATAATATTGCAACAGAAAAATATTTTCAAGGAATATGAACACCTTGGTGAGTGTATAGGGCAAGTAGGAGATCGTCTCTATTTCTTTTAACTCTTGTTACCCAGTGTAAGGTGTTTATCTCATTTTTATCATAATACTTAAATCCTGCAGTGAATACAGAGTTATGAATTTCTTCACAGGGTTTTTGAATGTATTTACTATCTTAGTATCTGAGAGGATTTACATCCAATAATGAATTTATCCTTGCAATAGTAGAGGTGCACTTAAAGTTAAAAGATACCATTACTTCTATAGGACAGATGTTGTATTAAAGTATAGAAACATGAAAATAAATAGAATTAAATATAATAGTTTATAAAAATAACACATACATATATGTAAGTATATACACACACCCCAAGTATGGAGATGCTCAGGTTCTGATGTTTTGCTTGCAGGTGTATGCCTTCTGCACAAAACCCTGGCAAAGCCTGCAGTAGAATCATATTTTCTAGGAGAGCATCCAAGTCTCCTTAACCTAGACATTTTCTTCTCTTTTGTGCAGTGCTCTTCCTCAATCACTACATGCTTAACAACTGCAGCAAGCAGTGAGGCTTGCGTCCCCTTTTGCCACACAGATATATTTATTTCTTGGAGCTGAGGAAGAAATTGGGAACACAATTTCTGTACCACATACTGTACCACATTTGTACATGATCTTTGGGAATCTAAGTTTTCTAAAGCCTTGTCCTTCAAAAGAAAATAAAAAGGAAATTGAAGAATGCCACTACCTTGAATCACGGTGAGCCTTAAGTGAGGTTAGCCCCACAACTCAACACCCACAGCAGGGACAGCTACAGCCTGAGTGACTGTCTTGGGGCTGGGGATGGTGGGTGACTGTCCATTGTGGCAGTCTGCTCTGCAGTTGCCAGTCAGACTGATCTTGCAAATATATGTTGCCAGCCAAGCTTCAAATGAGTCAGGCAGTGAACACGGTGCAGCCCAGGGTAGATGGAAAGGGAAAATAAAAGGCAAAGATGAAATCTTAGTCAATAACACTAATAAATTTCTAGTGAGCACGTGCAAGGCAGAGTTGCTTTGAGGCTCAGATCTTAAACAAAGCCACATGGGTTTTATAGGGACACTTTGATTCCAGGATGATCCTTCTGCTGAACCTCACATCCTCTGTATAAGACATGCAGAAGGAAAAAGTTTTCCAAAAGATAACTGATTTGTTAGATAAGCCCTAAGATGGAAGGATGAGGCTGTGACAATTAGGGAGCTACTCCCTATGTTTTCTAGCTAGGGATCACCTGTCTGAGCCTGTGGTGTTTCATGGCAATAACTGCTGGTTCAGAGTTAATGAATGGGTTAGAATTGCTTCATACTGAAAAAAAAAAAAAGCTTTAAAATTGATTGCAAGGATGGAGTAGGTCCACAGTACAGTGCATCAGTCAGGCACGTTTCTTGCTTTTCTTCCAGAACACATGTGCAGTCAAGTTTCCACAGCAGCACATCAGCTTCTCTTCAGCTCCCTACACCTGGCATGCAGGACTGTGGAGCTCAAGAGAAAATGTGACACAGTCGGGCCCCCTCTTTGCCTAATAAATCTGTGCTGCACACACACAGTAAAGAGGCACCAAAACTTGCTTGTGCAATTTATGTCCAGTGAAATTCACTCGTGGTGTTTTGCGAGGAGTAGAGGGGAGTTCAGTGCAGCAAGCCATGGGTGACACAGGGCACTACTAGTAGAAACCCCACACAGTACTTGTCGCTGTGAGATATGGATTGGCAATATTTCTTGCTCCTCCCTACCTGGTGCAATGGAGCCATAGCTCACCTGAGAAAAATCCACCCCAAAAATTCCAGGTGCTCAAGTGGTCCTGTACCACCAAGGGGGTGCAGAGCAGCCCAACAGCAGGGTCTTGTGCTGGGCATATTGGGGAGTCATGTCATGGACAGGTGGGACAGGGAGAAGAGGAAAGCTATGGCACAGATCTGCTAGAGACACCGTCAGTCAAACTCTTACTTTGCATTGATAACTGAGAAATGTGTTTGGTTTTGGTTTGAGTTCAGCAAGGCCTTTAACAGGTTCTAGTTGCAGTCTGAGAAAAGAAGTGAATGGTCCAAACTGGCTTTCCCTCCCCACTCCCTTTTTTTTTCCCCTTTGGGCTCAGCTTCCATACTGTTCCCTGGTTGCAACCTCAGAAACATATTTTTCTGAACACTTCTTGAGATGATCGGGTGGGCGATTTAAACAAAATAAAAAATAGGTCAGCCCAAGTCAGAAGCCCAGAATAGAGAATTTCAGTGCTATCAGTCAAGGTCTAAGTCATAGAAACAAATGAGAAAAGATCCCTGAACAAAAACTGCTATGCAGCCACAATTCTAAATGGTACAGTAGTCCCTCTAAAACTTCTGATTCTGACTTCACCATCATATTATTTAGCCTAGCCTGCAAACATACAGTTTGCAGCCTGAATCTACAAAACTCACCAGATTTAAGTCTTAGCCATTTTGCCAAAAGGTTGCTTCTGCCTCCTCTCTGACCCTTATGGTATCTCCTTGTCTCACTTCTCTGAGTTTCTTGATAATTACTGAGACTGAATTTTTGATTTATCATTTCTGCTGCCACTCAAGCTCCCACCTAAGAGTCAGCATCTTAATTTGTTTAAGCCCCAGGCACTGTGCTACAAACCATGGCTAACCCACTGAATATATCATGGAGGGATATTTTAGAGCAGCATGTCACAGAAGCACTCCCAGTTACCAGCAGCCTCTGTTTGAGGGTGTCATTTAAGACATCTTGCATCTGAGTATTCTACTTCATCTTAATTGTTTTAAAGACATCCTGATTTTCATAGCTTGATACAGTAACCATTGCATTCCATAAAGTTTGACCAATAAAGACTCCAGCTCTATTTACAAAACCTTACCTTGATCATCCCTATGTCCAGTCCAAACACTTGCTCTCCTGGTTGTGTTCAGCTGGGTTGAAGTGAGAGGGGTGAGGGAGAACTGTAAGCAAAGAAAAAGAAGAGAATGGGAGGACGTGGAGCAAACCCAGACAGAAACTTCCAAGTAGTTTTTGGATGTTAAAAATAAAACTCGTGCATGTGACCGAGTAGCTCGGCTTACAGAGCAGTCTCTTCCACTGTATTTGTTAACACTGTCACTTCTGGAACGATTCTTCACAGAGAAGATGTGAGAGACAGAACCAGTAATACCCTGTGTTCTCTGAACAAGAGGAAAAGATCAAAACCTCAAAACCTCTGCCAGCTCCTTGCTGCTCTCTGATGTATGCTTGTCCTTTACAACTTGGTTCCCCTTGGTGCCCACATCAGTCTGCAGTTTCTGCTGTTGTAATTGTCGCTGTGCCCCAGGTTCCCATTGTCACCAGCTCCAGCAGACAGTGATGATGGGTTTCTGATCTGCCTGGGCAAGGGTGGAAAGAGAGTGGGAACGGCCCAGAGCCAAGCAGCTGGGCAGCCCTACCCGGCAGACCCGCAGGAGACTGCACAGCTCCAGGCTCCCCACTGCACAGAGAAAGGGTCCCACTGGCCACCAGGAGGAAGCCTTCAGGGTGCAGCTTCCAGCATTACCCTTCTTCGGCCAAACCTGAGGGGGGCAGCAAGGGAGAGCATTCCTCTATTACCCATTAAGCATTTCACAGTGTTTCATGATGAGCGTTTCATGCTCACAGTGAGCTGAGACATACAGGTATCACTACATGTCAGTAAGGTTCACGGGGGCACATGCTGCTTCTCCCTGGTGCGTGCTCACCCCATCTAGCAGCAAAGTCACCTCCTGTGACCCTGCTTGACCACTTTTCCCCACCTTGGAAACACAGAACAATACTTTTGGCTGTGGCAGCTCTGAGATCCTAAGTCATGATGAACTCGTGGCCTTACTTTTCTCTTTCCCTATCTGTGAGTCTGCAGCGAGTCTCATAATTTGAAACAGCGCAGGCAACTGTGTTTTCATTTTTAGGGCTGAAGAAAATGTCAGTAGGTGACAACCAGGGCTTGCTGATGCCATTTGTAATTTAGTAGTGCTAAATATGGTTAGCATTCTGGCTCCGTGGCCTTTTTTAGAAAGGGCTGTATTATTGTGATACCATTTTCTGTCATCCTAATCTGCCAGGAAAAGCAGCGGCCAATGGTAATATGCCTAAACCCCAATTTCACCCAATCACAACATGATTGCTAATCTGTTTACCCTGTCCACTTCCAAACCTCACCCCCCATTTCAGAGTCATTCTTCAGCCTTTAGTCTTGTCATCGTCTTTTTAGGCTGTGTTTAAAAACACGCTGCTCATGTCCCTCAGTTTTATATGAAGTAAAAAAATTCTCTAAATTCTGTATTAGAGATTTAGGAGTAAACACCCTCCAGATGAATTAACCCACATTACTAAAATACTTAGAGTTTTAGAAGTAGCTGTCATCAGAAATGTAGCTGCCTTCTGTCTTAATTTCATTGGCACCTGATGTCAGCCTGTTTTAGATCTCTATGTTCCCAGGGAGTCTGAACTCTGGTGGCACTTTTCACTGCTTCCATACGTTGCTTGGTGGTCACGCAGATCCCAACAGCCTGCTCTAACCCTGCCTCACTCTATTCCATGCTTGCCTCACAGCTTCATATAACACAAACCCCCTGAGTTTTGCCTGCAGGTGATGGTTGTACTGCAAAAAGGCATCATCTGCAGTGAGCTTTTAAGGCAAGCATCACCAAACATGCAGAATAAACATAGTTCACCATCCCTGAAAATGAGTATGTGGTGGAAAGAAGGGAGCAGAAGAGTGAAGGTGACAAGAAATGGGAATTCATCCTTTTTCCTGCAGCACACCATTGTGTTACTTCAGCAGAATCTGAAACCAGACTCTGGGCAAAACCAGAACCTGCAGGTCTCTGCTGCCACCTTTACCTGTGCTAATTTAATTCAAGGTATCTCAGGAATGCCAACCAATACTGTAACCAGACCTCCCGCTGCAGTATAGGCGTGCTTACTGGTGGGGTTCAAGGAATGTGAAATCTCTGAAAGAAAAGCATAACTCTTACTTTTTTTTTTTTTTGCGCAAATGCTTAGGAAAAAGCTGTTGCTTGTCTGCTTTAACCTTTCTTATCTTGGTTCTTTAGGTAGAAATACTGTGCTATATAGTAGTGCTATGAAATATGCCTATATATATATGTATATCATATATATACATGTACATCATATATGCATATATATACCAATATACATATATATTGGTATGGGAAAATCGGGCCAGATCTGGTAGCCTGAGAGAGGTGAGACTGCCACAACTCCACGCCCTCAGGTCCAAGCAGCAGCCAGGCTGAGCTTGTATTCCCAGTAGTCACATGCACAAATACACCACTTAAACAAATACACACCGATGGTTGCACAGAGCACTGGCATGAACACGTGAAGCAGCAGCAGCCCCTGCTCACCCTCTTGCCCTGGCAGAGCAGGGTGCAGGTGTGCTAGTGAGTATATGTGTGTGGGGGGTGTGTGTGTGTGTATATGTGTGTATATATATATATACACGATTTTTTTTCCTTACATGTATTCTATCACTTTCCAAGGACTCATTTTAATGTTATTATGAACTCCACAAGTAAAATTTCTTGCCAATTTGGAGCTTTTGAGCCTTCCCTGCCCGATCTTGCATTTGAGACAGGGAAAGGCTGCGAGCAGGGACTGCAGAGGGAGAGACACCTGTTCAGCACAGATCACACTGAACACAAGGTGTTATCGGCTCCAGAGGAGGAGCAGCGCCTGAAAAAACACTGCGGGAAAGAAAACGCGCTCTCAGAGGGACATTCTGACTTCCAAGGAATACGATTGATTAGATGAACCTTTACTTTAGCTTAAATCAAAGATATTCCAAATTTTGTAACAGTAACCGCTTCCTCTACCAATTACGTCGTTCTGGGCTGCATAAGTCCCAGAGGGAGCCCCCGTCCCCGCCTCAAAGGCGAGAGACGACGGCCCGACACAGCCCTGCCCTCGGCGGAGCTAGCAGCCCCCGCCTTCCTCTTTTTCTCCCTCCCCGCACCCTCCGGGCCGGGGCGGCACCACCCGCCCAACTACAAATCCCGGCATGCATCGCGCCGCACAACCGGAAGGGAGAGCGGACTGTCCCGCTGCGGGGCATGCTTGGAGCTGTAGTCTTCCGAGCTGCCTCGCCGCCGCGGCCGTCCGCAAGGGGGCGACGCCGTCGCCGCTGCTGCGCGCGGGGCTCTCTCTCCCAGAGGGCGCCGCGGTGTGGCCGGAAGTGACGCGTCGCGCCGGGCGCGTGCGCGGTGCCGTCGCCAGCCGGCGCTTGGGCAGGGAGGCAGCGGAGGGAGAAGGGAGCGGCGCTCGCGCGCCTCGGGCCGCAGAGGAGACAGCGCCGGGCCCGGCCCGCAGCAGGTACCGGCGCTGGGAATGAGGGCAGGCGGGCAGCGAGCGGGGCCGCGGGAGGAGGAGGGACGGGACCCCGCGGGGAGGGGCTGGAGCCCGGGGGTTGTGAGAGGCGGCTGAGGGAGCTGGGGCTGCTCAGCCTGGTGGAGAGGAGGCTGAGGGAGCAGACCTGATCTCTCTCTGCAACAACCTGAGAGGAGGCCGCGGGGAGCGGGGTGCTGGTCTCTTCTCCCAAGTGACAGGGAACAAGACAAGAAGAAATGGCCTTAAGCTCCGCCAGGGGAGATTTAGACTGGACCTTACAAAAAAAATTTTCACAGGAAGGGTCACTGGGCACTGGAACAGGCTGTCCAGGGAGGTGGTTGAGTCACCTTCCCTGAAGATGTTTAAGGTATGGGTGGACGAGGTGCTGAGGGACATGGTTTAGTGCTTGATAGGAATGGTTGGACTCGATGATCCGGTGGGTCTCTTCCAACCTGGTTGTTCTGTGATTCTGTGATCAGGGATCTAGGTCGGTAGTGGACAGGTACGGCTGGACTCGGTGATTTCAAAGGTCTTTTCCAGCCAAGCGGTTCCGCGATTCCCCCCACACACGCAGGGACTCGGCCGGCGCAGCCGCGCATGCAACAGGCGGAGCGGGGGCCCGGGAACCCCGAGCGGTGGGGGCCGGGCCGAGCCCCGGCGGCGGGAGGCGGGGAGCCGCTAGGACGGGCTCCTCCGGAGCCGGCGGGACCGGCCGTGTTGTCCTGCGGCGGGAGGCGCCGCCTCGGCTCGGGCGGGGTGGAGAGCAGATGGAAAACTTTCTCCTGCGTCCTCCGAGCCGTACGCTGTGTTTCTCTTAGTGGTTCTAGATGATGTTACGGGAGCTGTGCCTTCTCCCTGCAAACTTCACCCCATAGCCTCGCGTTGTCCCAGCTGCGACACCGCCTCTTGGACCGCTTAGGTGTGAGGAACTGACCTGATCCAGCGAGAGTTGTCCCTGTCCTCACCTAAACCGTTCCATGATTCTGTGAAGGGTTTGTGCTTTCCCTGTAGCCACGGTGGCCATTTGCAGTTATCTCGTCTCTGGGGACTTTATGGCTGGCAGAAACTCATCTCATTCATAATCTTTGAATTTGTCTTGCTCGTGCACGAATGTGTGTAAGCTTTGCCTCTTGAGGGCGTTTCATGAAAACTGAAACTCCAAGCTGAAAAGATGCATCATGAGCTGTGAAAATACTAGGCTGCTGTTTCTGCAGAATTCCCAAATGGTGCTGAACGGTGTGTTTAATAGTCCCTTTATCCTTTGAGCTGGTGCTTCTCTGTTTTGGGGGTTTTTTTTGTTTGTTTTGTTTTGCTGGCGTTATTTTCTGCTCCGACTGATTAATGTTAACGACTTTACAAAGTTGGGATATATTTGCGGGCTACCCAGAAAGGATTTACAACTTTATTCCTTCATTTTAAACCTATTTGGTATATACCTGTGGCAATCAGTAGTTAGAATAGAACACTTAATAGAACACTGTAAATTTATAGTTTGAATCAAACTAGTCTTTGGTGTATCTGTGTTTGTTTTCATTGATAAGTCCTTATTTTGTTCTCTCTGCAATGTTACCATGTGTATTGACATGTGAACTAGCTCATTCAAAACAAGTTTGTTTCTACTTGAACTGTGGTTGCACCTTTTAATTAGCTTTAGACATACCCATAGGCAGAGGGAAAATGAAGAGTAGCTTGAGGCACTTTAACATAAGATGACATGCCAGGCAGAGGTTCCCTTGTCATAGTCTTCCAGGTAGATGCAATGAGGCTTCATTTCCAAGAAATGCGTCTCTTTGGGGAGCTTGGAATTTCCCCCCACCTCTTTAAAGCTTCTAATGGAGTCTTTGTGACATCCCATCTCTCTTTCTAGCAGTGTACCAGGATGTTTACCTTTTGCTGTCAGTGTGCCACCCGCTGATTTTTTCCTGATGTTGCATTCTCCATGTGTATGTGTTCAGAGCTTGCTTGCTTATGTGCACCTGTATATTCAGCCGAGTGCTGGTTCCTGGAGAAGTCACAGCTTACTCTGTTTAGAAAGGGAAATGCAGCAACATCCCGTGTCAGCAGCACTGACCAAAGACACTACAGGATCTAAAAGTTCTACAGTCAGACTTTATAGCAGTTTCTGAAAGTTTCTTTATAGGGACTTGTAAGCGTAAATGTTTATTTAACCAAATTGTTTGATAGTCTTATTTCAACTTCAGTGATTCAGTACAGTGCCCTCTTCTGTTCTTTTTCCTCCTGTTGAATAAGTTTAAGTGGACAAAATGGTATGTTTTGGTTTAGACTGTCCTATATCTGGCAGGTTTGCTTCGACATCTTTGTTTATTCCTCCATGAGATTGTGGAATTTTTTCTTCTGAAGCGTTTTACAGGTCCTGGAGGGGGCAAAGTAGAGGCTTTTAATATCCTTAAAACCACAAAAGTAAAACAACTGTACCTCTGAAGACAACAGTAAAGAAGTGGCTAGTTTGGAAAACAACTTTGTGGCAAGGAGAGATTAATGGACCTGAAACAGTGCTGTCCAGAAAAAGCAGAAATTAGGTCTGTGTGAAAAAGCATAAAGGGTAACATAAAAGAAAAAAAAAGTGATGTGAATTGGGGTTTAGGGTTTTAAGGTAAATTGGAAACATAAGGAGAAATAGGAGTAGCAACAAATAGCTAGATTTAATGGAATAGTTTAACTACTTTTGAAGATCAGAGAATAGAGATGTAGGGGAGATTAGTAGGCTAGGAGCAAGCCAAGAAAAATAAAAGGATTTTATTAAAGGAATTAATCGCTAGATGAAATGTTGTGAGTGACTGAAATATTTCAACAGGAGATTCTGGAGTAATGTCATGGACAAAAAACAACTTAGACCAAGCAACCTCTTTATTTTTTAGAGAACAATAGTGGAAGTTAGACTGATAAGATTATTGAGCTTCATACTAAGAGACTAAAGCCTAGTGGAAGCCCATGTTTAAAAATAACAATAATGAAAAATGTTGACATATATTAGAGATAAGGAGCAGCAATATGATAGCAAGTAATTTTTTTCTGCTCTGAAGGAAAAAAAAGATCCATCTTTACTACAGTTTTTGAAGTCTGTCAAGCAATGAATGAATTAAACTGCTGTATTTTATTTCCAAGACTGAGTGTGGGGTTTTCAAGATACAAAATGGCAACAGTAGGATGCAAGGCCTATAGAGTTATCAGTACTCCTAAATTATTTGAAGAAGGTAGAGGAATCCTGGAAAAACAACAAGAGTAAGTTTAAACAAAACACTCAATGAAAATGTCTGGTAAATATAAAATCTGTAGAACAGTAGGACTAGAAATTACGTTAGGCCACCTCATTAATGTCTTGAACTGCATTAAATGTTGTGCAGGCTTAATAGTCCATAACAAGGATAAAGAGTAGAGGTAGTTGAAGGCAGGTAACAGACAGTAAATTTCCTTTCACTGGTATTGGTTTTAAAATGGTATTAGCAGTAGGCAGTTAGGAAAAAATGGGAGGAAGTAATGGTAGATTGGACATTGCATTGTCACTTCTGTCGGTCCATTCATGTAAGACAGGAGTAAATGGAGTTCAGAGTCATAGAAGAAATTTTAAATTGGAATACATTGAAACATAATTAGTGCTCGTTGTCAAGAGGGCAGAAGCTAAAAGCATTAAATTGAAAGAAAGACCGTTATGTTCCTGGATATATAGAAAATACGCTCTGAGTTTTAAGAATATGCTGTAAGACTGAAGATTTAGCGAGTCATCAGCTGCTGAAAGCTTCCTTGTGATCTAGAGTAATTATTTTTTTCTTAGTTTTTTTATTTGGTAGTTTCAACTGCTTGACAGACTCAGCAGGAGGATTCATACGTTCTGTGAGAAAGCAACCAGTTTGACTCAAGCAGACGCTGTTTTTTTATTTTTTACAATCTGGACATAAAGTTGAGATTATATGTAAGTGACGTGCTGATTTTAGAAATGCGTATCCTGTGACTAAGCATCCTGAATGTATTTATCTCCGAACATGGCATTGTAAACCTTGCAAATCTAGTGCTAAAGTTAAACTTGAAAGTGAATTAACCTGTTGATATATGAAAATGTCGTTTTGGCAAACAAACCAACTTTTTGTAGCACACAAATCATAATTCACTTTTAAGTAAAGTCAGATAATAATGTGATTTGTTTAGATTTTCGTGATGTGTTTTTTGTCAAACAGGATGAGGTTGCCTCTTAAGAGGTGCAAGACCGCTTGCATAGTTTCCACAGGACCATCTCTTTAACTGCCTGTGTGTTCTTTTTCTACCTTTTTTGCATTGCGAAATGGTCAGAAAGGAAGGGAAATATCTTTGTGAACGTGCTGTGTGTTGAATTTGAGAGCTTTCGATGAGGGGAATGTTAGGTGTAAATAGGATAAGGGAGACAGAGTGCCATCAGGCTTTAAAGTTGTTATGGGTTTTGGCTTGGTGCAACTGATATGTCAGTATTATGTGACTTTCAGTTGCTGATGTCCAAAGCTAGTATGAAATTTTGACTTCTGTTTTGTCCTTTTGTATGCATATCTTCTATAATGCTGAGTCACAGCAACCAATGTGTTTGTTGAAGGCAAATTTGTCATCATAGGAAGTGTGAGGTAGATTTGGTTTCTGGTGCATTCTGGCATTCAGAAGTTACCCAGACCCCAAATAAAAGTTACTTGAAACAAGAAAGTCAACTTAATTTATTTTTCTCCTTAACCTAGTATGTTTTAAAATGTCTGAGATTTCTAATTTTCATTATATGAAGTGCTGAAAGTTGTGCCCTTGTTCTTTTGTAACGAATGTTTGGGGTGCGTTAGGATTTCAGAAATGTTAGGATGATTTCTTGATAGGTGATGACTGTCAAGTGACAGAGATGACTGTTGTTTTTCAGACAGTCTGGTTTTTAGATGTGACCTTGCAGAAAATACATTGTGGATCATTCTGTAATCTTAATAAAAATATAAATTAATCTCTGCTTTAAAAGAAAAACAGAATACATTTCAGTTTGGCACACAGGAATAATCACATCTGTTATTTTGTGTAGGTGAGCATGTTAACATGAGGTTATTTTTTTTTTAATGTTGGTATAATCCTGTGCAGCTGAAAAGTTTAATTCCCCATCACTAGCTGCTTTGTTTTACAACTTGTGGGAACTTTTTGGTTTCAGGTTGATTGTGGACTGTGGGGTTTTAGAAATCAGGGCGAGTTCTTTTTTATTTAAATAATAATTGCACTGTGATTACTTTGAATCAAGTAAAGAAATTTTGTGATTGTAACTCAAATCAGAAAGGCTCAGTAACAGTCTTGAAGATGTTTTCCTTTTAAGTTGACCTGGTTTTGAGTCAGTTTTTTTGACTGCTTGTTCAAGTTAAAACTCTTCTGAGACTTTGAAAGTCGTATCTGCTGCCTTGTTAAGTCAAAGTAGACCTTTAAAGAAATGGAACTTAAAATATCTTGAAAATATCTTTGTGCTAGTAAACATGAAGTGCTAGATATACTATGTTTTAATGATCCCCTTCCATGCTTTTGGTAAAACAGTTTTCCAATAGACCCTGTAAATGCGTTACTACTAAATCTCTTTAGTGGTGTTTCTTAAATAAAAATAAAAAAGAAAAAACATAATCAAGTCAAACAGTGCTAATGCTTTTTTGCTGCAACCAAAAAAACCTGCTTCCTTCATCTGTTTGTTTCTTTCTGTGTGTTTTTTAGTGTTAAAAAAAAAAAAGGAATATTAGAGGCCCGGCAGTCTGTGTTTTGGCTTGATTTTAGGCATGTTTCTTAATGAACTCTATTCTTTATAAGCACAGAAGATCTTTCTGAAAGTTACCTGGCAGTATACTCCATAGACCCCTAGTCATTTTGCAGTAATACTTTTGATACTGTGGTTGTTTATTTTAACCACCTTTTCAGCCCTTTTTTCTTTTGTGGAAGGTGAGGTAGTCATATTGTTGTGACACTCCTACAAACCTGACATCAAGTGTCCTCAATGTTTTATCAGATTATCCAGTCTATTTGCTTTTCTCCTTTTGCTTGTTAGCTTTTGAGCAACAGTCAATACTGAGGGTTTTAAATTTGTCTGTAATATTATGTTCCATATTGTGCAAAATTCTTTGTCTTTTCAGGCCTCATGTTAATTGTCTTAAGATTGTTCTCATTTTTAAGCAAGTACCAGTTCAACTTGCCAAGTGGCCTAGAACTAGAACATGCCAAATTTGCTGTAGATTAGGTGGATTACTACTTGATTTGCTACCTCATGGTTTATAAAGATTCTAAAACAGAAACAATTGTGAATTAAAGCCTACTACTGGACATAGGAAAAAAATAGTAGGACAAGAAAGCCAGCAAAATAAAGCAGATCTGAAAGATGTGGAGGCGGGCAGCAATTCCATAAAGAAGTCCCCTTGCTAGTTCCAGGTTTTAACAGGAAGTCCCTAAAAATCTGAACCTTGTTTCAAGGCTACGTTTAGCTACGACTCTTGTGTTATCTTTGAAAGCTCCTGTAATCTTCTGGCCTTTTGAGTGGCAGAAGGTGGTGGTTCCGTTTCTCCTCAGTCGTTGTACTGTGATGGTTATATTTTAGGGGTGTGGGTTCCTGCTGTTCTGCATAAAATGAAGTCTGTCATTCCTGCTAGGGTATAGCACCTCATGCCGGCAGCTTTCCTCAGCTACAGAAAACGAAATTCACGTGATCATTTTGGTTTTGTTTTGGTATATTATATGATCAATGAAACTTACTATGGAGGTCTTTACAAATACCTTAACAGTTAATTTTTTAGTGCCTCTAAGACTTCCTTCACGATCCCTTTTTCCAGCTAGAGAAAGATAAGCAAAGGTTTTAGAGATCGCCTCTGTTGTGCTTGCATGTAGCTTTTTGTAGTTGAGATGGTTAAATATCCTTTCCCCTAGTCATCCCAAGCTTTACGAGTCTGAAGACATTTGAAATTAGAAAGTAACACCCTTGCCCTTCAGGTGATATGGGTATTTCTATGGATGATCATTGCCATAGACCCCTGTAATTTTGGAAAAGAAGCAAATACAGCCTCACCAGAATGTTTATCTGGATGAACCCTTTTTTTTTCAAACAACAGGAGGTGGCAATGAAGACATAAGTCAGACTGCTGATTTTCTGTATTTTCTTATTACCCTCAGATAGCCCTATCAGCAGAATAGAGACTTGGTGGATGTCTGTTCACCTCTCTAGGATGATGGCAAAATGTATGCTGTTGCTCTAGAAGTTTGACCAGGGAATTGGAGTTAATGCCAGGTGATATTTTTATTGTTATACACCATATATTGTTGTTCATGGTTTTGTTGTGAAGACCTTTTGTTGTCAGTCATCTCCAAGATTTAAATACTTGTGTCAGAATCCTGAACGTGTTGCCTTAGAATTGCAAAAAAGCAAATTAGGACTTTCTAAAATCTACATTTCATGGGGAAGAAAACCAAATGCCTGTGTGACCAAAATACTGGATTTGTGGGGAGCGTGTTGATGAGATAATGAATGATCAAGTGCTGCTTTCCAAGTAGTTTTCAGATTGGGTAGGTTTTAGAGTCTCTCTTTGAGAGTGTCAGAGGATGATGCATCCTGTCGTCAGAGGTCAGTGAATTGCTGGAATGCCTGTCCAGGCTGTGCTGTAGGTATCTGGCATGACATCAAGAAGCATGGGTGTGAGGAAACTTTTAATTCTCTAGGGGATTCTCAGAGTCCTATAGCAGAGCCAATAAACAAACAAAAATCTCCTTGGAAGTAAACGTTTTGTATTGTAGCTGAAACATTTGAGTAATTCCAGCTTCTCTCACTGCTTGGAATTCTGTCTCTACAGTGCCATTTTCCATGTGGGTTGTTCTTTCAGGGCTGACTGCATCTTTTGACTGTCTCTGGCAGCAACGTAAAGGAGAGACAGCAGTGTAACAGTACAGTAGAGCTCAGAACTATGTCTCCAGTGAGTCCTTTCCTTCTAGTTGCTACTTCTCTTAGTTCCTAAATTAGCCTGGTAGTAAGTTAGATCGTGGATCTTCAAGGTAACTTTTTTTGTCACCTACACCATTTCTGTCCTTGTCTGCCTTCATTTTCAAGTCTTCTTCTTCTGATGTGTTTCCATTAGAAGGCAGATTTTCTTGTACAGGTCTAACACTTCTGAAATACATTTTTGTTTCTTATTCCCAGCCCTAGTTCCAAATTAGGAAAGTTTGACAGTCTTTGATATAAGCAGTGTGTCTTAGTTTCAGTCATCTGGTTTATATGTATCATTACGCAGGTCTTGATTAGTAAGGTCTTTATTTTACATCTGGACACCTCCGACATGTGGAATATCCGAGAGTGTTAGTCACATGACATTCCTTCTAGCAAAGCCGTTAAGTCTAGTGACAGTGACAGCTGATTTAAGAAGGCAGGGAATTAGTTTTTGTCCCTATCCAGGTGATTGCTTGGGACAAGGTATGTCATTGCAGTAAGTGGCTCTTCTATCCCAGTGCCTCTGAATTTCTTTGACTTGATAAAAAAGGAGAAATGCAGTACGTCTCCTTTCTGCTAGAAAGGTGTGTTTAGCAAACACCCATTTGCCTTGCAGGATGCTTGTCTTGATCAGCAAAAAAATTAGGCATCACCATTTCTTGAGGGAAATGCAGACGTTCAGGAGTAAATGCTATTTCTTACTTTACTAAAAATCTCTTTTTTTCATGGCAACAAAACTGAGGAGGAGAAGGCGTCATACAGGGCTTGAGTGGTGCTGCACAAAAAGCCAAAGAATACACAATGAAAACTCCTCACTGGGTTGCCAGAGTTTATCTGTAGATGAGGGTTGTCAAAAAAGGTGGAGAAAATGTGGTGTACAAACATACTATGCTGTCTTTAGGAAAGAAAAGATGGGTAGAACATTTCCATGACAACCTCCACAGATTTTCACACAAAGTAGCATTAATTTTGATAATGCAGAGAAGATCCAGGGTTTACTATTTGCTGTGAAGAAACTGCTATGGGTGAATTTAAAATGGTCATTGAAAGTTTTTCAGTTAAGCCATAACAAAGCTGCTGAAGATGAGCAAGAAACAATTTGAAGTTGTTTTGCCTCTTTTTTTGGTCTGGGGGAAAGGCTACATGCTGGAAAATGGACATCTATAGAAAACAGGCATCGGATGATTGTAACAACTAACCTAGGATTATTTTATGTCAATCTTAAGAAAATAATTTGTGTACTTACACTGAATAGGTTTAATGATGCTAGCAGTAGGCGCGGGCCAGATGAAATCCTTGATGTGTTTATTGAATTTTTCACCTGTACTAGGGGGAATCAGTAGCAGAATGGTGAAATAAAAAATTGATTTTAGGAAATACTGAGAATATTACAAAAGCTGCTTTTAGAAAATAACTTTGAATTTTATAGCTACATATGTGACTAGCTAACTTGTATAACTATATAATAGCTCATCTAGAGCCCTGTGTTCAGTTCCTGGAGTCCTCAGCGCCAGAGGAGCCTGTTAGAGTGAGTACAGAGGAGGGTCACGAAGATGATCACCTCCCCTATAAGGACAGGCTTAGAAAATTGGGGTTGTTCAGCCTGGAGAAGAGAAGGCTCTAGGGAGACCTTCCAGTAATGAAAGACTCGTTTAACTGTAGTGCTGCTATGGTGGGGTATAAACTCTTCAGGTGGGACGGGAAAGGTAGGAGGGGTGGTGGAGTAGCCCTCTATGTTAGAGAGTGCTTTGATACTATTGAGCTCAATTATGGTGATGACAGGATTGAGTGTCTGTGGGTAAAAATCACAGGACCCCACAAGAAGGCAGATGTTGTGATGGGAGTCTGTTATAGACCACCTAGCCAAGAAGAAGAAGCTGACAAGCTTGCCTACATACAACGGGGAGAAGTCTCAAGATCGCTAGCTCTTGTCCTTGTGGGAGACTTCAGTCTACCAGGTGCCTGCTGGAAGTACAATACAGCAGAAAGGAAGCAGTCTAGGAGCTTCCTGGAGTGTGTGGAAGGTAACTTCCTCGCACAACTGGTGAGTGAGCCAACAAGGGAAAGTGCCCTCCTGGATCTGCTGTTTGTGAACAGAAAAGGCCTTGTGGGGGATGTGATGGTTGGAGGGTGAATAGGGCAAAGCAATTATGAGATGGTAGAATTCTCACTTCTGGGTGAGGTGAGGTGGGGGTTTAGCAGAACAGCCACCTGAAACTTCCAGAGGGCAGACTTTGGGCAAGACCTTAAGGGCAAGGGAACTCAGGAGGACTGGGTGCTCTTCAAGAAGGAAGTCTGGGCAGTGCAGGAGCAAACTGTCCCTATGTGCCAGAAAATGAGCTGTCAGGGTAAAAATACCCACTTGGTTGAACAGGGAGGTCTGGGTGGACATCAAAAAGAGGAGGAGTGTCTAGGAATGTCTGTGAACTTTGGAAGAAGGGACAGGGGTCTTGGGTGGACTACAGGGAGGAAGTGAGATCATGCAAAGGAAAAATCAGGAGGGCTAAAGCCCAAATAGAACTTAGACTGGCCAATTCGATGAAAGATAATATATCTTTCTATAAATATATCAATATATCAAAAGGAGGACCAGGGAGAGTAATCAGTCTGTATTGGATGCAAAGGGAGCAACTATGACAAAGGATGAGGATAAGGCTGAGGTACTTAATGCCTTCTTTGTCTCAGTCTTTAATTGTAAGGAAAGTTGTTCCCTGTGTGTATATCCCCAGGAGTTAGAGGAGCAGAACAAAGCTCCCATGATCCAAGACGAAGTCGTTAGAGACTTACTTGGCCAATTAGACGCACACAAGTCTATGAGGCTGGATGGGATCCACCTGAGGGTATTGAGGGAGCTGGTGGATGTGCTGGCCAAACCCCTTTCCATTATCTTCCACATTGGACTGGAGGCTGGCTGATGTTATACCCATCTACAAGAAGAGTTGCAGGGAGGACCCAGGAAACTGCAGGTCTGTAAGTCTGACCTCAGTGCCAGGGAAANAAAGGCAGTTCCTGACAAACTAACCTGATTGCCTTCTATGACAAGGTGACTCAGCTACTGGGTGAGGGAAAGACTGTGGATGTAGTCTTCTTGGACATCAGTAAAGGTTTTAACACAGTTTCTCATGTTTTCTTCTCAGAGGTGAGGGGAGCTTATATTTTTGTTTTACAATCTTAAAACAAGAAACTGCGTTCCTAGTCATTTGGAGGTAGGAATTTGTAGGAAGACTGATTGTGGTGTACACAACACAGTATTTTAAGAAGATTTTAAGTGTACAGATTACTCAGAAGAGGGGGTTTGTCAGCAAAGTGAGCTGTTTTGAAAGTCAGAAATGAGCACAGCCAAAAGTTAAAGCTAAAGTTTGTAAGGGTTATCATACGCAGAAGCTAATACTTAAGTTATAAAAATAAAGAGAATGAGAATAATGTGAGGTGTTGAGGGAGTCAGAGAATTCAAGTAAGAAATTAATAAGTGTTGTGCCTGTTTTTTCCATAAATTAGATTTTGGTATGCAATGGGAGAGAGCAAATAGAGCTGTGGGGGGAAAATGAAAACGTTTTCAATTTTGTTTCTGACTCCAGGGAGTTAAATTCATGTGCAAGTTGGGAAACTAGGAAAATGGGTACAATAAGGAAGAATAAGCGAAGGAAACTTGCTGCTTCTGAAGTTGGGTGGTGTCATTTGTGTTTAGGAAACAATGGAACATCACATGGAGGAGCTGCCTGTATAAGAAGTAAAGATCCACTGTCATGGATTTCTTTAAACTGTGAATTTTGAGGGATTGAAAGTGAAGGTGTGAAATGATCACAAGAGGGCCAAAGTCTTGAAATCCTAAATAAAGATAAATGTAATTTTGTAAGTTTGAGAAGATGTGTTTTGGATAAAAATGGAGAATGGTTAATAAAGTCATGGAACGTGTGAGTTCTTATCTGGACTGCTACATACACCCATGTTTGTTCCTTTTCAAGGGCAGATTGACTAGAGTAGCTGCTACGCCATTTTCCTGTTAGGTTTGTCCATTTAACTCATGGATGTCCATCTGGTATTTGAGTTGCTTTTTAAAATTCTAGAATAGATCCAATATTTGTTTCAAAATATTTTAGAAACAGAAGTAATTTTGTACTCTGAGCATTTATTAGCCTCAACTTCTTTTTTACAGTTAAAATCCAGGGCTTCCTCAAATATTCTGGATGTTTAATAAACAGGTAGTAGTCACTGAAAATGAGTAGAAAGTATTATTGCCAAGCATATTGCAAGAAGCATGAACGCTTTAGGCCCAGGCACCAAAACACTGGAAGAAAAGGGTCTCTAAATTGTTAAAAGTTCCCTACATTATTCTTGACATTGGGATTAATCTTTTTGTAGGATCTGTACTTAAAAAAAAAGCCATTTCAGGAAGAGCCTTTTCAGCAGAATTAGGCCACCAAATGACTTACGTGTGTGCTCAGGTTTTTATGTTGCATTCAGTACAATCTGTGACTGATCTTAAATGCAGTAGCTTTACGTCCCTCAACAGTTTTTAAAAATCTCAGTTGGTGGAATACAGTAATGCTTGAAGTGATGCCTGAAATGTCTCTGTGAAAGTCAGTTCTGATCATCAGAGTTCTCATAAATGGTTGTCAGGCAGTAGTGCCTGTCAAGGAGGCTGTCGTAAGAAACACATTTGGGTATTTTTTTTTTTTCAAATCTCTTAGAAGTCTTTGTGCTAACTGAAGGAAGAGGAGGTTAAAGTAGACTTGATGGTACATTTGATATATTTTAAATAGGAAACCTAAGCTGTTGAGATTCTGTGTACACTCGTGTTGCTCTGTTTTAATTAAAATGTTCAGATGATCATTTATCACCTGTTTATTCTGTGCTTGTGGAATTTAAGGTAGGTAGTGTATTTAATTCAGTACATTAGGGCGTTTGAAAGAGACCTTTAAAAACCCTATAGAAAATTTTTTTAATATAGTCTGGTTTCCTAAATTTTGTATTAAAGTTGTAGATATTTAGAATCATCATAAAATAGTTTGGGTTGGAAGGGACCTTCACATTCCAGGGATCATCAAATTCCAACCCCCCTGACATAGGTGGGGACACGTCCCACTGGATCAGTCTGCCCAAAGCCCCATCCAACCTGACGTTGAACACCTCCAGGGGTGGGGCAGCCACAGCTTCCCTGGGCAGCGTGGTCCAGTGCCTCAGCACTCATCGTAAAGAAATTCTTCCTTAGCTCTAGTCTAATCTATCCCATTCAATTCCCCCTTGTCCTATCACTACTTACTTTGTAAAAAGTCCCTCCCCAGCTTTCCTGTAGCCCCTTCAGGTACTGGGCAGTCACTATAAGGTCTTCCCAGAGCTTTATCTTCATCAGACTGAACAACCCCAACTCTCTCAGTCTGTCCTTATATGGGAGGTGCTCCAGCCTGATCATCCCTGTAGCCCTCTGGACTCATTCCAATAGCTCCATATCTTTCTTATGTTGAGGATTCCAGAACTGGCCACAGTCCTCTGGATGAGGTCTCATAAGAGAGGAACAGAGGGGCAGAACCACCTCCCTCACCCTGCTGGCCACGCTTTTTTGGATGCAGCCCAGGACACGTTTGACCACCTGGGCTGTGAGCGCCCATTGCCGGCTTGTGTCAAGCTTCTCATCAACCAGCACCTGCAAGTCCTCCTCAGGGCTGCTCCCAGTCATGTCATCCTTCATCCTGTATTGAAACTGCAGATTGCCCTGACCCAGGTATAGGATCTTGCACTTAGCCTTGTTGAACCTCATGAGGTTCACACAGGCCCATGTGTCAAGGTACCGCTGGTTGACATCCTGTCTAGTGTGACAAATGCACCGCTTGGCTTGGTGGCATCTGCAGATTAGCTGAGGGTGCACTTGATCTCACTGTCTATATCATTGATAAGATACTAAGCAGTAGTGGTCCCAGTATGGACCCCAGTATATACACATTTTGGAGACTCTGAATGACATCTGTGTGAGGATGCACGGAAATTTAACAGTGTTTAGAATTTGGTTCCCAACCATTTTTGGATATAAACGGGGGGTGTAAGGAGAGACGGAGCAACAAAATGAAACAGAGTAAGGGTAGAGACATGATCCACAGCCCATTGATTTGAAGAGTGTGATCTTTCCATCCTGTGTTACAGCTACTGATTTATGCTAAGTAACTCCAAAGTGCAGTATTGTACACGTGAGAATTGTCATAGGTAGATATAAATGCTGATCAAGTCAGTTGCGTAAGACAGAACTCGGAGAGCATAGACTGAAAAAAGGCCCCTCTGCATAAACTGTGGCAGGATTAGAGGATGGAGGTGGGGAGGAGGGGAAGAACTGTGCCGCTTTTTTTGCAGCAGTGAGCATTTTTAGTGGTTAAACCGTTGTCACCTGAAATTTTTTTATTATGTTCATTTCTCTTATATGCCTTGTCCAGACAGAAGGTATACAGGATTGTGTTGAATGAGCTTAGAATGTGGATTTGGAGTGCAAGAAAACCATGGTACTGGTTTGCAAAGTGAATTAAACTAAAAAGCAGTTTAAGACTCCTTCACTCAAAAATGAAGACAGGGAAATATAATGAGTTTGGTTAACTCACTGTATGGAGACATGTGAAGATTTATTAATGCAGCTTTCTTCTCAGTCCAGGCTGTGTTCTCTGCCTTGCAGATCTCAGTTCTTTATTAATAAGGTATTTAACTTATTCATGCCTTGCAGCCTCAGAGAATAAACTAAATGCTTGTCAGTTGGGAGTGAAGAACTGGCACGCTGAAGTGACAATTCTGTGAAATTTTGCTTTGTGTAATTTATTGGAAGTTAGGTGACAGAGTATAAGGTGCAGTGGCTGGAATTGCATGGCTACAGAGATTAAGAGATGGAGACAGCATAAAATGTGTTGTTGAAGAGTAGCTGTTTTTCTGACTTCTCTTTTTATTTGCAATGTGAAGGAATCATGACGACCTCAGGAAAAGAGAATTTCCGACTGAAGAGCTACAAGAACAAATCTCTGAACCCCGATGAGATGCGTCGCAGGAGGGAGGAAGAGGGTCTTCAGTTACGGAAGCAAAAGAGGGAGGAACAGGTACTGTACTGCAGTTATGATAACTGCAAATAGTCCTTAAACAGAGTCTTACCTTGCACTGTCGCTAGCTCTTTGATTCAAGTCTCTCAGTTGTTCCTGCCCTGTCAAATTCATACATAGCAAGTCTGAAATCAGATGCACTTGCAGACTTCGTTGCCTTTTTGCAGGCACTACAAAACTGAGTGGCTGCTCCTCCTTCACATCGGTGTAAGATTGGCCAGAGCAGCATGGCACTAAAGGTGATTTGAACAAAACTGTCTGACCATGTATTGAAGATGATTGAGGAACTCCCGTTTATTTGGTTTTATTTCTGCCCGAGCTGTGGTGCCTCTAGTCTCTGTTCAAAGAGTAGCAAATTGAGATAAAATGGAAGGAAACACGGGAGCTAGAACAGCAGGATAAGGTCTGACCAAGTCCTTGTAAGTTGGAGTAACTATTTTCTGGAGGGAAGAAATGATTTGTTGACCTGACTCTTCTCAATTTCCTAAGTTTTAGTTTCAGTTCACTTTAGAAGCTACAGAAGTTAACTATATTTATGCCCTTGAGGCTTGAGTAGCGTTTTTAGTATATGTTGTAGGCAAAATGCTTGAGAAAAATGCTTAGAAACAAAGCATCTCTACTTGTTCATGTCTTGATAGTTATTATTTCGTTCACATTACAAAATGGCTGGTGCTCTGCATGTTTAATCAGGAAACAGCAGCAGTGACAAAACTAAATTAAAGCCGTCTTATGATGGAAATGGGTAGCACTGAGAAGTTTGTCCTTTTGTTCTTGTTGTGTTTGTTGGAAGCTTTAAGGGATTGGTTCAATTTCAGACAAAGTTATAATGAAGCCTTTTTCGTCTTTGAGGTTTCTGGAGTCAGAATGAAGTCAGGAATATACTTGGGTTTGGAATGGTAGGTCAAACCTGTTATCTATTCCATTTCATGTTGCTTTCACAGGATCAATACCAGCTGCTTTTGGGGAAAGTCAGGGGAGTGTTCTGAGGCAGAATTGCGAGACTTCTTGTTGATTTTGCTTAGTAAGCACAGGTAGCATTTCCAGACTACTGGTGGCACAGAACATCAGTTTTATTTACAAAGCACTTATTAAATTAGGAAAATGAGTAATTTTCTCTTATCTATGCCTCTGACCTCCCTCGGATGTGATTACCACAGGTAAGCTAAGTAATGTGTGTGGCAGTATTTCCTCCTCTTAAGGAAAAGTTAATCTGAACTGGACTAACAGTGGAACAGAAGTGGAGCCGCAAGCAGAATCTGCAGCTCTGCAGTATGAGACCTTGTGCAGATTTTTCTCTATTGTGTATTTGACACACAGGTCATTAAGTTTGTTTAAATGTGCTGGTTTGGGCTTTTTTTTTGAACAGCCCCATGAGAACAATGTCAAGCCTCTGAATTTTCACATAACTTACCAACATATAAGTTTTGGTTTAAAATTGTTTAAGATTTGAGCATGCTTATTTAAGCCTGAGTGGGCACATCATACAGCAACTTAGAGGGAATAGCATTCCACAAGCATGTCTATGACTGACACGGAGTTGCTGTGGACTTAGCCATTTTGCATATTATTTTCTCCCCATCTTCTCTGGGGAGAAAAGTAACAGCAGGTCTGTGTCAGGGCTCCGTCTCGCCTGTCTGCAGTGGTGCAAATCTGACATGGCTCATTGCTGGTGTCTTATTGCCTGAGTTCAGTAGGCCAAGCACTGTCCCCAGACCCATCTTGTCGTTGCTGATGCTTCTTCCAGTGAGACAGATGGATTAAAGGGAGAAGCTGTAGCTGCTCTAGTTCTCCTTATGACAAGTGAAACTGGTACATTCTCTAAGGGGTAGCAACCAAATTCTGTTCATCCCAGTACAATTCCTTTAGACCAATCCTGTGTGATCATACTCCAAAGGCCCCTCTTTGCGGCAGTAACTCAGTTACTGCAGCTGCTGCAGGGATTCTGCAAATATCTTTTATATGTGGCAGTTTTTCAGGTCTTTGAGCCCCTAGAATCCTCTGTGACTCAGTTGCAAGAAAGCATTTACCTGGACGCTAGAGATAGCTCATAGATGAAGGGGATGGTAAAAAATAGTAGGGAATATCAGTGAGGATTTTTCAGAAATGTTGGGAACTGATATTCTAGGTTGTTACTGTTTTCATTTAGCCCGTGAGTAAACTTCCTCTTCTTTCTGTCAGGAGGAGTCCTGCAGCTGGCGTACAGGCTTCTTTCAGGTGGCAGTTAATGTAATTTTTATTGCAGCCTGACATGACATGCTTTGTATGTTTGCTATATAATATGAATTAAATATTTTTGCTTTTAGTTGTTTAAACGTCGAAATGTTGCAACAGCTGAGGAAGAAGCAGAGGAGGAAGTGATGTCAGATGGCGGCTTCCATGAGGCTCAGATGAACAACATGGAGATGACTTCTGTAAGTGATGAGAAAGTAATGCAGTGTTTGAAACTGAGCAGTGGCTTGAAGGGAGTGGTAGTCCAGTAAATGTGGGAAATGACATTCAGAGAGCTTATGGACGGCCCTTAGACACCTGTATCAGTGAACAGCCCTGAAACAGATTACATGAGAGAGAAATGTGAAGGGCAGAGTGAGTGGTTTCTCAGTGGATATGCTGGTGAGAAAATCTGGATGGGCTGATTGCTTTCTCGTTTTGATGTTCACCGCCATGGATGATTTTATCAACTGTTGTTCAGAATTGGTTTTTTCTTAATCTGAAATTCATGATTCTTGAAACATGGCAATGCAAACAAGACAATGTGGTATTGCAGTTTACAAAGTAAAGAGGAGCTGGGTGGAAATCTGTTAGCTGATCCCAGGTGGCACAATTTTTAGCTAGGGTGCTGGAAACTGAGGTAGGCCTAGCTTATCTCTCTGCATGTGTTCTGGAATTCTATTCCAACCTGGAATTCCATTCTACAGAAAAACCTTGTAATGAAAGTTAGGCTTTTCAGCTTTCTCCCTGTTTCATTACCACAGTCCTCTCCCTGGAAAGGAAAACAAGAGATTCAGGCTGTAATGGAGAGTATAAACGAAAATGCAGTCCTCACTTAAAGTCTGAATCCTGTTCTTCATCCCTGTGTCTGTATTCAAGAGTATCCATGTCTGATTATTTCCCAGAAATCAGGTTAGATTTGGTTTCTGTTGGTGATTGTACCTGTCTTGAAAATTACTGAGAAACAAAGAAATGCCTATATGCAGCCATGCAGTAGATCAGTATGACAATATATTATTTTTAAGCATTAGACGAGTCCTAACTGCAATTTAATAATCTGTGTGGAAGCAGTTATGAAATGAACAGCTGGTTAAAAAGTGAGGCGAGGAGCCTATCTAATTGAGATAGGGACTACCTTTAAACAGTTCCCTATTTTACATATTGTTAATTTCAGGGTCTTAAAATTTAGAGCGGTTAGACAGTTGCTAAAGGCAAAGCTTAAGTATTTTTCACCTGTCTCCCTATCTGTCTGAGGGTTTGGAACAGTTCTATCTAAGGATTTAAATCAGAAGAAGTTGGAGAAAAAAAAAATCTGACTTCCCTTATGCTTGTTTACAGGGATTTACATATGTGATGAACAGCGTGTCAGGTTTTACCTGACATAAGAAAGGTCACTGATTTAATTTAGGTATATTAGTGAAAAACCCTCAGTATGGAAAATTGAATAATCTATTTGATTATGATGACAAGCATTCAATTTGTCAGTTCTTCTAAAAATGACAGGCCCTGTACATTTTGGTGTGAGGGAATGACTCAGAATGTACATGTTGCAGAAGTCTAAACAATAGCATAATCAAAGTGGTGTTCTTGCATAGCAGTAATTGCTGTTCCAATTTAAACTACATTTTACATTTATTTTAGGGAAGGGGAGATAGAAAAAAAGGGGGAGAGAATATTGGTGAGAGGTTCTGAAGAATGATTATCTTGCCGTACTTCAGGTAAAGTTTGAATTCTGACTTGCAG
Source organism: Piaya cayana (assembly GCA_013389865.1). Classification (NCBI taxonomy): domain Eukaryota; kingdom Metazoa; phylum Chordata; class Aves; order Cuculiformes; family Coccyzidae; genus Piaya; species Piaya cayana. The sequence goes on from WAAB01008201.1 coordinate 353,520, forward strand.
AGAAGAAAGGCTGCACTTAAGAATGATGTTGCTTATGTAGATACACGTCTATGATGACTCATTTGTCCTCCATACTGGTCTTATCTAGGTTTTTGTTCAATAAGAGGTGAACTTGATTCCAGTTTAGCAAACGTTGTGTCCTTTTTACCACTAATCCCATATTTTCTTTTCCCTCTTGCTTTCTTTTATTCTGTTTGCCCGCCTGAATCCTAGAGTGCAGTCATCACCTCTGATATGATTGAGATGATTTTTTCCAATAGTCCGGAGCAGCAGCTTTCAGCCACTCAGAAGTTCCGAAAGCTTCTTTCTAAAGGTAAGGGCTAAAATTACTCTTAAAAAAATGTAGAAGCATCCCTGGCATACGTGTTCATCTTGACAGAAATAAAGATTGAATTTAATAGAGAAACTTCTGGGAAAAGCTCTGTTATGCGAAATGTCAGCTACTTGTATATAATAGTTACTGTTGTTCTTGAAATGCGTAAAACTACTAAGGGAAGCAGATGTGTTGTCTGCTCTGTATTGAAGGTTTAAATTCTGTAGGCAGTGTCTATGTGCCTCAGGCATGCTGGTTTACTGAAGTTGCGCTCTGCATGTGTGCATGCCAGGGTGAGTTTGCAAAACTGCTACTGTGAAGCTGGTCTGCCTAAATTACCAAGTCCATTAGAGTTTTGAATCATGTGGTGCCTCATTACCTCAGAATTCAAACCAGAGTCATCTTATAGTGACAGAATCCGTTGCCTTTTAGTGAAGGTTGAACAGTATTGTAGAAAAAGAAAACGCACTCAGAAAAGAGGAGTTGATATGTCATTGGATGTTATTTTGATGCAATAATTTGAGAATTTCACTATGAAGAAATTAATATCTCCTTAACTTTGCATTTTATTTTAAATAGAACCAAATCCTCCGATAGATGAAGTCATAAGCACACCAGGAGTGGTGGCCAGGTTTGTGGAGTTCCTCAAAAGAAAAGAAAACTGTACATTACAGGTATATGGATATAAATACATGTTTCTATGTTACGAAGGCATTTGGTGATTCAAATTAAGTAGAAAATATCAGTGATTTGCTTAATTACCTTTCTTCACTTGGATAACAAAACTTGTCTATCTTGACTGTTTCTAGCAATTCTGTTTCTAGACTGTTGATGGGAACAAGAGCTGTGAAAAGAGCAAAAAGTCAGTCTAAATTGAAGCTTAGAAGCTTTTCCTAATGAGTTTGTAACAAAGTGATGAAATATAATGCTGGTTACATTGCTCATGATATTTCATTCTGACTGGTTAATTTTCCTTCACTTTGTCAAGTCTGTCTGCATGATTGGCTGTTTAGGGTCTGCTGGTAGAACTCCTTACTGATCAATTAAGGAGTTCTTCTTGACCGCATTCAAATTTGTTATTACTCTGTTCACGTTTCCAAATGTGGTCCTTGGCACAAGTATGGATTTTGGGCTTCCTGTTCTAGGCATTCCTGATTCTAGCCTAGCTGTAGTTGGAAAGGACTTTTCAACTCAATTCTGGAAACACCTGAAGTATTTTTTTGCCCAGATACTGTAGCTTCTTGTGTGGTGGATTGAATGTGGAAACTTCCATGTTGGTGAATTTAGAACTTTGTGATTATGTGCTCTGTTTTACTGCTCAGTTGACAATGGAATATCCGGGAAAAACTGGACTTCTGGTATTAGTGATAGGAGGGCCTAATTTGTCTGGAATTCCTCTGTCCAGTTTTGACTCAAGTGATTTCAAGACTTAAGAAAGCCCCCTTCTTTGTGATCACTTAAATCATAGGTGAACAAGTGAATTTGCCTTATGTGCAATATCTTTGTGATGGAGGGATAAATCTGAAAAAAGAACAGTATCGCACAGATACAAAGATCATCCCTTGAAGGAGATTTTCTTCATGTTAATTAGTGATCATAAAGTATTTTGTTTTTCTGTCCTTTGCCATTTGCATGTGTCTGTTCCTTAGTTTATACATCCTGAAGCATCAGGTGTCCCCTCTGGAGAGGGAGGAGAGAAACTCAGCTAATCTTTCTGTACAGGCATCATCTTATTTGCCCATATTCAAGTTAGGTGTGGGGAACAGCTTGGTTGAACAGAACTTCATTCCCCAAAAGATGGAGAGATCTTTTCATTAGCTCATGAGCAAAATATATTTTATAAACGAAGTAAAGTACAGGTTTGAGAGAGAAATACTTGCTATTTGTTCTTAAATTTAATTAATCTGTTTATACATGGTGTTTCTTCTCTGTGGGTGTGTGACTGGAGAGAATGAGAGTCTGAGTTGTGAATAGCTTTTATTTGCTTTATATCCATCAAGTTTTGATAAAAAATGTCTGTGTGCATCTTCAGGAAAATCACTGCTTGTGCTGTGAATGTGGGTAGCGGATGTCTTGTGGAAAGATTTTTTTCTGCATAGGTACTTAGCTGGTAGGGGAAGGCAGTAGAACAAACCAAAGATAATACACTTGAGTAGCAGAAAGTAATGTTTGAAAAGCCACATCAAACTTGAACTTGTTCTCCTAAGGAAATCCTGCAAATTTTGATTTGGAGTGATTTTAATAACTCTTAACTGTATAATTGTTTTTCTTACTTTGCAAATTCTCTGTGTTTATTAGTAATACCTCATACTTTCCCAACACCAGTTCTTTCTGTCTTTACAAGATATTTAGCCTTTTTTTTCAGGTGTGGTACAGAAGGCTTCTAGTAAAGTTTCTTTTGTGTTTGTTTTTCCAGTTTGAAGCTGCGTGGGTGCTGACTAACATTGCTTCCGGAAATTCCGTTCAGACTCAAATAGTGATCCAAGCAGGAGCTGTCCCCATCTTCATAGAGCTGCTTAGTTCAGAGTTTGAAGATGTACAGGAACAGGTAAAGATTAAGAATGATGTTGGGGCTTTCGTGTAAATGTGATGGTTTGTGGAGTTGTGGGGTTTTTTTTGTTTGGTTTTGGGTTTTTCATGTGGGTTGATTGGTTCTGATTCTGGGGGGTTTTTTTTGTTTGTTTTTTTTGTTTTTACTTCCCTTTCCCCAGAAAGAAACAAGGCTAATCCTGTAAGAAATCCTTTAGAAGAAATGTAGTGTTTTGCACAACAGTCTTTTTCTGCCTAGTGTGTATTAAGATGTCTAAGCAAGTATCATATTACTCTGGAAATGATATATTTAACCACAGCCTATGGGATAATGTACTTTGATCTCTAATGGGTTAATATTTTTCTGTGTATTGAGGATTTCAAGAAGCCTTGTTTAAAAAATTGCTTTAGAGATTGAAAGTTCATGCTTGTTTCTCCTGAAAATAAACCATGAGTGGAAATTATAGTTTGTTCTCTACAGAGAAAATTATAGTTTGCTCTCTATGCTCTTTAGGGAGCAGATGAATATTCTTTAAGGCCCACAGGGATCAGTGTAAAGCGCAGACCAAACATTTGAGTCAGTAATTTCCACATGAGGTTAATAACTTTTGTTTGAACAAGGATGTATTTTAGACATATAATCTTGCTTTGAAGACTTAGGATTATGAAATATTAATCATGTTAACAAACAGATTTTCAGGTAATCCTAACATGAAAGTATGTACCTCTGCTGTACCATATTGGCTGCCTTTGAGTCTAGGTGTTTGCATTTGTTTCATTGTCTACTCAGTTAGGGGGCTCTCTGTTTTTAGTGCTGCTACCTACACACCGTAGCTTAAGCTTTTCTTGAGTGAGCAAATGAAATAACCTCTGAATTCTCATTATGAGTGTATTTCTGTGGTGTTTGGTTTGGTTTTTTTGGTGATCCTTTTATGAGAATTTCTTTGTTTCTATATCTTTTTGTAATGAAGTTTCAAGCATTCGATATTCCAGTAATGCTCTTGTGGCAAAGCTGTTTGCAGAGATAGTGCCTCATTTTCATTTCTAGTTGACACTTTGGTGTGTAAATATCCAAGATGTCTTTGTGGACTCTTTGCCACAGAGGCTGCCTGCAGGCTCAGGTGAAGCCAATTTTTCAATATGATCCATTGTTCTTTTCAGAATCACTGCCTGCCAGGGTTCAGTTCTCCATCCTGTAAGTGTGACCTCTGTTCTCTGTTCCTAGATGTCTGACCTTGCATTTGGCTGCATTGAGATGCATGGTTGGAGGAGCCCTGACTCATAAGCATTGGATTGCTTTGTGTAACTTGCGTTTCTCTTGTAGCTGGCTGAGAATGTGCCACCTGTACCTAAAGGGGCCTAACATTTTACACAAGAGAGGTGTTCGGGTGTGTTTTTTTTTTCCCTCAGTAGCTTTCTAGTTCTTCCGCCCTGTAATTTCTCATTTTCAGTCATCTATCTCAGACTGAATTATTTTGGAAAAGATTTTTTAAGAGAAATTCAGTTCAGGTGCTTGAGAAAATTATGTTAAAGGAAAGATGTATCTTTTTTCTTCCATATTTTTAGCTTTCTTTGAGGAAATGTGTCTTTGTTGTAGAAACTAGAAATGTGATAGGGGGCTTGCATAAGTGGCAGATAAGTGCTTTGTTCTATCCATGTGAAAATCCATCCAGGCTTAGCTGTATGATGCTTTTTTACAGTATAGGTCTGGGGGCTTGAAATTGGTGACATGACTTTCCAAATTCAGCCATCTCTTACACAGTGCTGTTCCTGCACTATGATCCTTTGAGTGTGGTAAGGGCGACTCCAATTTTTTTTTTTTCTCCTAATAATCTCCTATGCAAGAGCTAACTTGTTTTTTCAATTAGGTGGTTGTTACTGTCCCTGCTAATGTTTGCAGAGCAGGTGGGAAGAGTGAGCCTATTTAGAATGAGTTGTGCAGCCTTCAGCTTTAGGATGTGTGAATTAACAGAATAGTTCTGGGGCCACGGTTAAGAAGTAGTTTGTCTCCTTCCCTCTCTGCTGACATGTTAAAGTTCAGATTGCCAGCAGGCAGAGTGGGTTATAATTACTGGAAAATTTTTTTAAATGTAATTCAGGTGCTGACACCATGATCTCTCTGTTACCAGTAAGTCTTTAAATACCAGTTACAAATTGCTCTATAGTAAGCTGTGCTGAAGACGGTAAAGTGTTACCTACACCTTCTTGTGGTGGGTTTCTGTGCTGCAGGTCTAAAGGTTGCATCCCTGCTTACTGCCAGCTTTGGGGTTAAGGCAGGCCAACATGAAAGAAATTGTTTTCCAACAGCTTTTTAAAAACACAAACACTTCACAGTAATATCTACTAAAACAAAATTAAAAGCCTTAAGCACTTAAATGTTAGCTGTTGTACTTGTGTGTTACAGGGTAGCATTAGTACACAATGGTATAGTATTTTTCCAGATGAGACAAGTCTCATTTAGTCTATGCACAGATTGTCGCCCTGGTAACAAATCAGTGGGTAGTAAAGGAGGCTTTCAGCTGTCACATTGTGGCCCTGTTTGTTGAAGTGGGAGCAGGGTTGTAGTGAATGAAGGAGGGAAAAGGGAGTTGATTTTTGTGATTAAGGCAATTGCAGCTTTCTGAGATAAAAGCGTCTACCGCTTAGTGTCTGATGCTGGACAGTGTTTATATCAGTTTTCAGTAAGTAGATACTAGTTCTGTGGTTTTTTTGAATGTTCAATGTGAGCTACTTGCCTTTCATCCCTTTCGCAAGTGACTTCTGTAGTTAGGTCTGTGTTTTGAGCCAATCTGGGCTTCTCGGGCTGAATTTTTGAAACAGGAAGATATTTGGCTATAATTGTATTCCCTGTTAAATGATTCTTCTCTCAGCAGTACTGTCAAGATTATTATTGACGTGGATCTGATACAGGAATTCCAGAGGAGGCCATGAAGATGATCTGAGGGCTGGAGAATGTCCCGTACAATGACTGGCTTAGTGCATTTTTTGTTGTTCAGCCTGGAGAAGAGAGAGCTCTGGGGGGAGACCTTACAGCAGCTTCCAGTCCTGAAATAGAAAAGCTAGGAGGGGCTCTGTGTCAGGGAGTGCAGGGATAGGATGAGGGGGAACGGTTTTAAGGTGAAAGAGGGGAGATTTAGATGAGATCTTAGGAAGAAATGTTTTCCTGTGAGGGTGGTGAGGCCCAGGTTGCCCAGAGAAGTCATAGCTGCCCCATCCCTGGAAGTGCTCAAGGCCAGGTTGGATGAGGCTTTGAGCAACCTTAATCCATTGGGAGGTGTCTCAATGGCAGGAGATTGGAACTGGGTGATATTTAACATCCTTTCCAGCCCAAACCATTCTGTGATTTGCAAGCAACTCTTGCTGCCTTTGTAACAAATTACCAAAATGCATGAAACTGGAAAATATACACCTATGTGTTCAAGGCAGATAAGCCAAAAGGTAGTAGCCTGTAGTAAAGGATGAAGAGAAAAAGTAGTATTGAAGGCTGTGTTTATAGGCCATTCACTGTTCTAAGTGGGATCATAATTGTGTCGAAGGAAATGTAAGTAGCAATATAATTTTGAGTAGCTCTTGTAGCAAAACGAAAAGCTTCTCATTTTAATATTATTTTAATTTGACCTGCTGGCTAGTCGTTACCCTCTCTTTTTGTCTTACAGTAAGTCTTACAGACTTACAGCATTGGATGTATCTTTTATTTCAGACTTCCCTGAGCAGTGGCTCAGGGACAGATACCAGTTTACCGTACCAGATTGTGATTTTTCCAGCAGTTATTTTTCATATTTATAAGCCATTTTCAGCCTAATGTTTTGCACTGTTTCTTTTGCATATGATACTTAGGGTCTGGTGTGATTCTAAATCAGCAGTTTTATAGAAATCAGTGTGAAGGAATCTTCATAACTGTTTATTAAACAACATGTATTTTAATGAAATTATATCTTGTGCCTTTTCAGAAAATCTTTTTGTCATTAAGCTATGCAGGCTGACATTTAATTACCCATCCTTTAACTCTTTCATTTACTGTATTGTGTATCCATCTTTCTCAGATATTCCCTATAATCGGTGGATCATCAGTGGTCAAAATCTCCATCTCTATTATTTTTTAAAAACTCTTTGTCTACATCTTCCTCCCCTTTCTGCTTTCTGTTTTTCATGTACTGATTTTTTTTATTTAGTCAGTGGTGTATGTCCTAGGTTTTTGCCACTTATCACAATTTTTTTCTTCCAAAAGACTTTAGAAATTTAGGTAAGTAATCCTGAAATAACCAATAGTGAAGGACTCCATCAAAGCCTTACTGACATGCTTATGCTTAAGGTTGATCTGTGTGTCATGCTCTGCTGGACAGCTGGTGGCAGGAGTGTCCCCAGCTGCCCTTTTCTCCTTTAGGATCATTTGTTTAGAGGGGACCTGCAAGTCTTGTGTTTGAGTTACGTTTGGCTTTTCCATCAGCAGTCATACTAACTAGGTCTTAGTAATTGAAGTCAGAACAATTGAGGCACGAGTATCAGCTACTTTTTCTGTTTGAGTGGACAAGATATGAGAAATAAGGAGCTGTGATGACACCAGCCCCCAGAAGAAAGTTGTTTTGTGTGTTGAGGCAGAGTAGAAGTTATCTCCTAGGAATCTGACCTTCTGGCATCCTTCTTTGTGCCCGCTAATCCAATCACATTTGTATGCAAGCTAATCTTCACTGTCCTCATCCCGGCATTAGACTCATTTCTGAAGTCAGTGGCCACAAGTAGAGAAACTGATGATTTTCTCTCTTCAGCAAGTGCCACAGACTTATGCACGGTTGGTAGTTGGTTTAGCACTTCACTTGCTTTAAATATCTAAAAGCCTAATGAAATAATGTCTGAGAGCCTTCAGAATCCAGGGGTAAGCGGAAGGTTGTCAGGAAGTACACAGCTTATTTGCAGAAGGCACCATATGGCTCAACAGTACGCTATAAAACTTGCACTTCACTGTTCCTGACTACTGAAGTTGCCCATTACTGCAGGAAAAAGGACTGGAGTTCCGTGATGGGTAAAATAAACTGGACACCTGCCACTGTACACCACAATTAGCAATAAATGGAAATATATACAGGTGTATAAAAATAGATGCTGTCAGTACAAGGCAGCATTTGCATTTTCAGTTTATACACAACTTTGCTATCTAAGGTGTTTGTTAAAAAGTCAGACTACAAATCTTAAAATTATAGGTTCTTTTCATCTTCAGATGCAGATGTAGAAATTGGAAAGTACCAAAATTGGAAATATTTTAGAGGAAAATACTTTTTTTGGATCTAATAAACTCTGAATCAATTTTCCTGACTTAAATATCCTTTTACCTCTGCAACTATCCAGAAAAGAAGATAAAAATATTTGATATGCATAGAATGAAGCTACAAAATGTTATGGCAGGCAAGGCATTTGCATCTTGAGGAGTGCTCAAAAGAAGTGGTGGAAATAATTAAACATTATTCAGAAAAACCTTGAAGATACTTGTAATTGTTTCCAGGTTGTCTGTGGGAACCATGATGAAGCTTTGTATTTGCAACAGCGATGAGAAGAGTTTAAATGAGCTCAGCTTATGTTCCTCACTTATCTGAAGAGCTGAAATAATTCTTTGAGGAAAGACATCTTCTGTTTTGAATGAAACCGAATATTTTTATATAGATACTTCAGTCTCTTTGTATCTTGTGTGCTATCATATATTAGCATTACATGGAGGTTTTTTTTTTTCTTCTGTCTCCTCTTTTACGTGGTCCTGTGATACCAGGGTACTCCACCCAACTTCTCTTGCTGTGAAAAATCAGGAGTGGGAAATCAGTACAGACACTACTTGACTTTTCCGGTCAGACTTGTTGATGTGAGATTTGCTGTTGCAAAACCAATCTGTCATTCAGGGTCAGAATGGATTCCTGGATTAAGTGATTATCACTGTTGTCAAACCTAAAAATAGACATTACTATAATGGCAGAAACAAAGTCCACAGACAAGCAAAATACAGCTTCCAGGGCCATTTAAATGTGTGTAAGCGTTTCCAGGCAAGGAATACAAAGTTATCCGATAAAAGGAAATAACTGCAAATTTGAATTTTTCCCTTCAAATATTTTTAAAAGATCCACAGTTTTCTTTAGAACTAGCTGACACCTTTGATGCGTTCCCCAGGCTTCTCATTGCTGCAGGAAAAAAAGCATTGCAGTGAGCAATGAGTGTGGCTTCTTCAGTTGTAATATAAATGATACTTCACAGGAGTTGGCATACATTCTGACTCTCACGGTAGTTTTTCCCATTAGCTGCCTTCTCTCTCTTGGTTCCATGAGGCTGCCAGGCCCAAGGTTGTACTTCTATCTCAAGACAACTGTTCTCACAACAGTTGTAAGATAATAAGAACTGGAATGTAAAATTGAATTTTCATGATGAAGATCAGTTTTGGGGGGATATTACATAGTAATGGGTGTGCTTTTTCACAGGAAAGGTCAGTGTAGCCTAGTGCCCTGTCTCTGCCTGTGGCTGACAGTAGAAGCATGGAAAACAGTACGAGAACAAAACAGACTAATCCTTCCCCAGAACAGTCTCCTAGTCTTTTAACAAACTGCAGTTCAGGCACTTCCGATTGATCAGTCTCTCTATGATGTTGTTGGTAATACTGGTACAGAGGAGGATCTTTTAATTTTGTGTCTAGCAAGCTGGCATCTGTATCTACTTTCTGTATAAACATTTTGTTATCTGGTCTTAGCTTATTAATTTTGTAAAGATTTCCTAGTGGGTTTGGGTCTTGAGTGTGGTTGGAGGAGATTTTTGGAGCCTATTTTATAAAGCAGCATCTTTTTTTACACCTTTTACAAACATGTTGCAGTAGAATCTAATGCAAAAAGTCAATTGATGTCCTATTGATAATGAATAAATAAGCTTATTTCAGATTATCTGAGAACTTCCTTTAGGTAACATATTTGGCTTATTCTGTCAATTTATTTTTATAGGGGTAAGTTACTTCAAGTAGGGATATGGGGAGAAGGTATTTATTTTGTGTGGTGAACTTTAGTGTGTTCAGTTGAGTAAGTTGTTACGCACTGGAACACATCTGACTGCTGCTAAATGTATAGTCTTCAGCCGAAGAGAAATTCGGTGAGGACATGCAGCTGCTGTCTATGATAAACAGGACTGCTTTTGTCCTTGCAGTATTTGAGGTCTTCCCAGTGGTTGTGTAGGCGTTATATAGAGCTTGGCAAATAAACAGATAAATCTATCTATGACACTTCGCCCTCTACTAACTTGAAATAAATAGCAAATGTGAGTTTCATACATTCTTCTGTGACAAAATATTGCCTGTAAATTGCATGGAATTAATCAAATGGCTTTTATACTTCATATAGACTTGTAATTATTTTTCCAGTTATAACTCGTGCTAGTGAACAGTGATATCAAAAACACTCCTTGACTCAAATGTATAAATCAAAAACAATTACATCTTTCATTCTCATAATAATATTATAGAAGATGAATTTTGTATTGCTTTAATTATCTTCTGGTGTGTTGGATCTTTTAATCTCAAAATTAAGGGTTACATTTGTACTGATGTCCAAAGAAGAAAATACCTGTCCTTGCTTTTTGTCATGTGTATGTCTTAACAGGTAACACTGGGTCTGTGTTGTATAGCTTTTTCTTAAAGAATATTTGCCAGTGCCCACCTGAACTCTTTCGTTCTGAATATTGTTTTATCTTGCATATAGGTTCTCATTTTCATCTTAGTTGGTGTCAGCATTCTTAATTTGATGGTGTAAACAATGCATGCTTTTATGGCTTCTTAGGAGTTACTAATATGGGCTTTTCTACATGAACATTTCTGGGGAGAGACAAACTTGCTTGACTTGTATTGTGAACATCCAGACTTGGACTAGAAGAGTGTAGAACTGTTATGTCAAGAAGCTTGAGAAGATAAGCTCATCTCTTATATTGTGGACAGAGCAAGGTTATAGATGGCTGCACAGTCTGTGGAGACACACATATTGGTTGTCTTCATGTTCTTCTTAGATCTGTGTAAATATTCCTGAATGATATAATGAGCTTGGGTGCATATACATAATACTTGGCCAGAATACGCTCCCCTTTTGTACGTTGTCAAGTATGTAACAGTGAGAACAGAGCATCTCCCACTCTAATACATATACTAAAGTGGTTGAATTGTGAGAGTAATTGCTATTCTGTTTTTCATTGCAGGCAGTGTGGGCTCTTGGCAACATTGCTGGAGACAGCACTATGTGCAGAGACTATGTATTGGACTGCAATATCCTGCCTCCTTTATTGCAGTAAGTCTGTTTCCATATGCTTTCCAGAATTTTGCTTGAGTGTCTGGTAACACTGAAGTTTTGGTTTTGCCCTAGAGAATAATAATGACTTTTTAAATTTTGGACTAACCAAATTTTAATGGAGGTTCCCAAACTACTTTTGCCGTGGGGTTAAAATAGAAATGTGTTTTAGGAGTAGCCGACCTGGAACTACTTTATTCTACAGAATGGATGGGTGCCTAGGCTTACTAGAGCCATAGAACAATTTAAGTTGCAAGGCACCTTTGGAAGTCATCTTGTCAAACACTTTCTTCATAGCAGGTGAGGTCAGGTTAGATTGCTGAACAAATTCACCATCAAATTTGGGATATCAAAGATAGATTCTATAACCATATGGGGCACCCCTGTGCAGTATTTGACCACAACATGGTCAAACCCAATGTTTGGTACCTGATCAGAATTCCATTTTCTAATGCTGAAAAATCCACGTCTCTAACCCTCCTGTTGTGTGTGAAATTGCCTTATTTAGAGGCTTCACACTGTTTGACTTAAGTAAACAACTCCATGGACATCTTTGTCAGTGTGAGGATTGATCTCGCAAAAGGGGACTCGCAGCATACCAATGGCTGGTGCAGCTTTGGCCAGTGTGATAATCCTCATGTGAGAGGGCAGTTCTGGTGTGCAGATTTCACTAAGATGTCAGTATTACAGCTCATCATACCATTGGGCTTCCTGTGACTTACTGAGTAGAAGCTGAACCCTGCAGCTGATGTGTGGATACCCCCCACCCTTAACAAATGCAGGAAGAGACTGGTTTGGCATGGTCTGTAGAATCATCTTCTAAAAAGAATCCAATGGGCAAGGCTCTTGTATGTTAGAACTGGAGCTAGCATGCACGGAAAGTCCGTGAGTGGTGTGTGCTGTGAGATGCATGGCAATCTCGAATGTTTGGGAAACGCTAAACCTGATTATTTGTGTTTTTTGAGGATAAAGTTTTTTCTCCTTCAATAATTAACATATAAAAGTGTAAAAGTGGGGCTGATAGTCTTAGACTGATATAAAAATGTAGTTCCTTGCAGAGTATTCGCCTAAACTCCTTGTGTGTCCTACTTGGAGTAATTTTGTCGCAGTTCCCGTGTCCTTTGACTGTTAATCAGCCACATCAGTATCTTGGTAATTAGGCGGACACACTTTTAGTCTAATCGTTATTATTCTTGCTAGAGTACTGGATTCATGTGTCCAGCATGTGTGTGAATACCCAGTCATCAAGCTGAGTTTCCTCAGGATTTTTTCCCCCCCCTGTATTTTTAAAGAGGAAAGATGTAGCATGTTTTGCCCCATTGTGTGTTAAAATGTAGGCTTGAGTTTAGGGTCAATCACATGAATCATTAAAATAGAGGGTTGCCTGGGTTCGATTTTTAAAAAGCAAAGGTTGGATTTTTTTGTTGGTTTGTTTTAGATTACTTTCAAAACAGAACCGTCTCACTATGACTCGGAATGCTGTATGGGCTCTATCCAACCTCTGCAGAGGGAAGAATCCTCCACCAGATTTTGCCAAGGTAAGAGATGTTTAAAAGGAAATGTGATGCAAGATGGCAATAGACAAATAAGCAGTAAGGGTGGTGAAACTTTAATAGAAATAATTTGGGATTTGTCTGAAACAGTGATGGGCTTCTAACAGATGAAGTTTTTGAATGTATTTAGTCCTTTGGGCAGATGTTCACAACGACTGTTTTTATATTGCTGCCTTCTAGCTTTTTGTTACTGTTCCTGTAGTGAAGGTGACCGTTCCACAGAACAAAACTTTGCACAACTGGGCTGCTGCAGTGCAAGCTATGGCACAGCTTAGAGGACAAGTATGAGTTTAAGTTGCCTGACATTTTACTGTAGAGGCTGAGGAATTCTCATAGTGGTTTTCCTCCTGTAGCTGATGTGCTCCTCTGTGTAGCTGCAGCCCTGCAAAGAAGTGTCTCCTAGGGGTGAAGTTTTCTAAGTACTGAACCTTGGGATGGCAGTGCCTAGTCTTATGTTGTCACATAGAAAATTAACCAACATGTTAATAAATCTTCTGACCGTTTTATTTGCACAGTTTATATATCTCTTCTTAATGTCTTACAGGTTTCACCTTGTCTTAGTGTGCTCTCCTGGTTGCTCTTCGTCAATGATACAGATGTATTAGCTGATGCCTGTTGGGCTTTGTCCTATTTGTCTGATGGCCCCAATGATAAAATCCAGGCTGTGATTGATGCAGGAGTCTGCAGAAGACTTGTGGAATTGCTAATGTAAGAAGTTTGTTCTAAGCAATTGTGCTATCTGCTTTTTTCACTGAAATCAAGGTTCCAACAATAGGAAGTTTAATTAGATATGTCTTGAAATGTAATAATTTTTAGAAAGCAAGATTTGACTTTTACTTGTCTGTGTTGTCTTCTCTGTTTGTCATGAGTAACAAAGAGTGGAAATTTTGTTACTATAGTTTTGCTCTTCTGTGGGAGATTTTTTCCCCCCACACCTAACAGCTATGTTTTTGTAAAATCCATAATGTATACTGGAGTTTTCTCTGTGCCATTGAGGTCATAATTATCCACCAATGAAATTGCTGAAGGATAGCAAAGATAGAAATGTAAGAAATAATAAAATTTACTAGAATCGGCAGTTCCAGGGACTTGAAATGTAAAGAGAACATGCACGCTTTGGTCAGTAAATTTCAGCTATAGGAGTTGGGGTCACAGAGGCTGGCCTTGCTCAGAGCAATTTCTTCAGGTCTAAGGGAAAGATGTAGAACATTGCTACCTAAGAACATGAAATAATGGGTTTCAGTGATGTAAATAAAAAAAAGATTATTAAGGTTTTTAAGATTAAGGCAAATCTGATGCTGGAATTGACAAGCAGAATGTAGTACCTAAGGTACTTTTTAATAAAAAGCTAGTTTCCTTTGAGGGGGGCAAAAACCCCTTACTTCACCCTTCCTATTCTAATCCCTATTTAACGATGATGCATATAACAACAGAAGATGATCAAACAGCTGCAGGGGTTAAACACACAGCCTCCCCTCTTTCTTATTCTCTGCCTTTGTGCATGCCCCATTGTGTTACACAGTTAAAGCTGATTCCTTTTTGATTCCCAAAGATGCCTACACTCAGAAGTACCTGTATTAATACTATATTTTTATGCTGCTGGATGATATATAAAGGCCTAAATATTTAGAAACCCTAAAAAGATTTACCAGTAGTTTAAAATCAAAGAGTGTTTTGATTCAGATGCTGAGAACCTAAGTCAGGTTTAATAAAGAAGTTTTTCCCTGGCTGATGGACGTTCTTTCCTTGAGGATGTAAAGATAGAGATGCTTCAGGATGGTTAATGTTTAGATCTTTCTTGGTAATTTCAGGCACAATGACTACAAAGTTGTATCTCCTGCCCTACGAGCTGTTGGGAACATTGTCACAGGAGACGATATCCAAACCCAGGTATGGATTCACTTTCTCTTGTGTTGTACTGCAGTTCATCTTTTCTCTTCGTTATGGTATCCTATTCACAAACAACTCTTCTTGTTCCTTTTGAAGTTTAAAAGTGAAGGATTGATGATACTTGCCTCAAAATGTGTTTTTTCTGCTTAGTTCTGAACTGCTGGTGATTCTCATGTAGCTTTGTCTGGGATATAGCTGTACCATGTCCTTCGAGGTCTGGGTGTTTTTTCTGGTTTGTTTAGAGCAAGTCTGTCTCTTAGGCCGAATTTTATGCTGGATTATGTGCTGTGGTAGGGCCATCATTTCATGCTACAGATAGTATGATGAATATACCAAGAGTGTCTGGTTAGATTTTTGGATGGTATGTAACTGTCTGGGTATGTGTTTGAAGAAGCATCAGTAGGAGGCAGTGCCTTCCACCACTGCATTGGAATTAAACTGGAAGCCAGGAAACCTGATGCTTCAGGGGCCCTAGGTTGTTACCTGCGGGTTCGGTAGGGTTTGTAAGAGAGAGCAAACTGCTCCCACCAGTTTTTAGAATCTGAGAGAGCAGTGAGTCTGTGCCTTGAATATGCGTGTTACCTGTGATCCACTGGCTGGCGTCAATCTCTTTTTACAGATAGAGTAGACGCTCCAGTTGTGGGCTTCTGCCGTTGTACCTTATGGTCAGGTTTTTTTNCTGCCTTTGTGCATGCCCCATTGTGTTACACAGTTAAAGCTGATTCCTTTTTGATTCCCAAAGATGCCTACACTCAGAAGTACCTGTATTAATACTATATTTTTATGCTGCTGGATGATATATAAAGGCCTAAATATTTAGAAACCCTAAAAAGATTTACCAGTAGTTTAAAATCAAAGAGTGTTTTGATTCAGATGCTGAGAAGTTAAGTCAGGTTTAATAAAGAAGTTTTTCCCTGGCTGATGGACGTTCTTTCCTTGAGGATGTAAAGATAGAGATGCTTCAGGATGGTTAATGTTTAGATCTTTCTTGGTAATTTCAGGCACAATGACTACAAAGTTGTATCTCCTGCCCTACGAGCTGTTGGGAACATTGTCACAGGAGACGATATCCAAACCCAGGTATGGATTCACTTTCTCTTGTGTTGTACTGCAGTTCATCTTTTCTCTTCGTTATGGTATCCTATTCACAAACAACTCTTCTTGTTCCTTTTGAAGTTTAAAAGTGAAGGATTGATGATACTTGCCTCAAAATGTGTTTTTTCTGCTTAGTTCTGAACTGCTGGTGATTCTCATGTAGCTTTGTCTGGGATATAGCTGTACCATGTCCTTCGAGGTCTGGGTGTTTTTTCTGGTTTGTTTAGAGCAAGTCTGTCTCTTAGGCCGAATTTTATGCTGGATTATGTGCTGTGGTAGGGCCATCATTTCATGCTACAGATAGTATGATGAATATACCAAGAGTGTCTGGTTAGATTTTTGGATGGTATGTAACTGTCTGGGTATGTGTTTGAAGAAGCATCAGTAGGAGGCAGTGCCTTCCACCACTGCATTGGAATTAAACTGGAAGCCAGGAAACCTGATGCTTCAGGGGCCCTAGGTTGTTACCTGCGGGTTCGGTAGGGTTTGTAAGAGAGAGCAAACTGCTCCCACCAGTTTTTAGAATCTGAGAGAGCAGTGAGTCTGTGCCTTGAATATGCGTGTTACCTGTGATCCACTGGCTGGCGTCAATCTCTTTTTACAGATAGAGTAGACGCTCCAGTTGTGGGCTTCTGCCGTTGTACCTTATGGTCAGGTTTTTTTTCCCCACGTCTTTGTGCGTTATGACACCCTTTTGTGAGGTGTCATTGGTAATATGAGGAAGCAAAGTACAGTACTGCTTTTGAAATTGACTCCTGTCCTCCATCTCTAGCTCAGGAACAAAAAGCATGCCTGGCTGGTGCAGAGCTGTCTGACAAAAGCATGACCCAGTTGGATTGAAGTGGCAGGCTCAGAGACACTTGCTGTGTTGGCTGTTGACTCTACTAAAACTGATGCCAGAAATGGGATCAAGAAGTTGTAGTAGCTGCACGTGAGAAGGTGTGTGCAGTGGAGGTAGCAGTTAGAGGTGTGAGATGACATGGAGAAAGATGCATCTTTTAGTGAGGTGTAGATGCATAGTTATAGCTTATGATTCCTGATTCAAGAAAGTGTTAAATTCCTTTTTCCTTGTAAATTCTGTCCAAGTTCAAATTCAGGTTCCTAAGCTTTAGGCTTCTTTTCAATGCTTACTCTTTGGTTTAAGGTACATCCTTTGGAATTCTGTAGCTCTGTGACAATGAGATCAGAGATAAAGATGACCTAGCAGCATCAGGATGTTATTTGAATGTCTTAGCGCCAGGAAGAGGTTAACATGATTTTTTGATTGTTACAATATTTTTTGTTTAACTTGGTGTTCTTGTATTCTTCTAGTGGCATTTGTTTTGCAGATCACATGTAGGAATGACTGAGATGTTTTTGTAATTTCATTGTTTGGTTAAAAGCAAAACCACAAGGTATCATTGAATTGCATGTAAATGCAGGTTATTAAATATTGCATAAATCTTAGATTTTAGTTCAAGGGAATAAGTTTTTTGTTGTGCATTGTTTTTTCGGAGGAGAGTACTGTAAGCTTTCTTAAAATTCTAGGGAACTATTAGGATAGCTTGAGAGTCCAGCCTGCAGATTGTGCTGTGTGCAAAAGAGCAGTACAGAATATGTATAAAAATCCTTAATCATAAGGAAGAGCCCGGCTTTGACAGTTGATGCATTTTTGAGTATGAACACAACATACAAGACAGTTGCCTGAAAATGCCTCTCTGCAACATCAGAGCACAAACCTGCTTTTATGTTATAATTTATTTTCAACTATTAACAATTGCCAGTTCTTGGAGATGACCAAGATAAAGAAAACCATAAATTTGTCCCGGAAGATATCTGATGCAATCCTGAACCATATTATTTGCTTTTTTAATACTAATGTGAAGTTGGAAGGTTGTAGGGATGGGGGAGTGAGGGCATGGGATAGAAGCAAGGGAATTGAGTCCTCAATCTGAATTCCACAATCTGAATTCATCACCATGATTCTGCTTGAGTCTCTCATCCTTTTGACCTCCACAAACAGACTGAAGAACATCTCATAAAATTCTGTAGCACACTGTTCTTTCTTGCCTGCTTTTGCTATAAAAGGCATAACTACTGTGGTTCTTGGTAGACTTTGTGGTAGTTGACATTTAATTAAAAAAATGTGTTTCATTTTTCAGTCATTGAGTCTTGTTAGACCCTTTTAGAGGGTCAAAAAGCCCTTTGCTACACACGCAACACAATCAAGTACTCTGTCTTGTAACATACCTGTTACAGAACATTTTTCTCTCGTACTTTGGGCAATTAACATTTTGATTTTGGAAATGCAGATTTTTCTGCAACTTTTCTGCTCTGTAAAATCACAATTTTTTTGGCAATATAAAAATTTCTTATTCATAATGTCACTGGACAACGCTGGTAACAGTCTGCCCTACTGTGTCAGCTGACGTGGAAAAGAAATAGTTGGTGCTTCCAAGTATACAAAAATATTGAAAACAAGATGACAGAGAAATAATGTCACCTTATGTTTGTTCAGTTATAATGGGCTTAGTGTGTTCAGGTCACACTGAGGTCATAATGAAGGCATTATCTCTTACCTGAATTATTCACTTGTTTTGCTCATTAGTGTTTCTGCAAACTTTTATTTCTTAGTTCTTGCTAGTTTGTGGGTTTGATTTGTGGGTTTTTTTTAACTCTTTGTAATCATCTGGTGGGATATGCCTTGAAGATTTTGAAGACATTGTAATCCTTGTTCCTGTGATTCTTTATCCTGAAATTTAACTAAGTTGTGTGGGGTTTTTTGTGTTTGTTTTTTTTTGTTTATGCTTCTTGTTTTGTATTCAGGTTATTCTGAATTGTTCAGCCCTTCAAAGTTTACTGCACTTGCTAAGCAGCCCAAAAGAATCTATCAAAAAGGAAGCATGCTGGACAATATCTAATATAACAGCTGGAAACAGAGCCCAGATCCAGGTAAACTTTTCAGATATGATCAGTAATCTTTGTCTTGCAGGGTAGAAGAATCACACAGCAGGCGGTACACTTCTTTGTGTATAAAGCGTATATTTGTATGTATACACAGTCACAGATACATGATTACATATAAGCAGAAGCATATTCTAGGCTCTGTGTGTAATTAGATTATTTCAAAGGCTCATTGTCTCGAATTCAAATGGTTTAATTGTCACCTACATATTATAAGAGGGGTAGGTGGTCGTGCTAGAGAATGACAGTATTGAGGCTAAGCTCAAGAAAAACTTGCTTCATACCTTTGGCAGTCACTGAGATACAGAAATTCTCAAGCATGAGAAGAGTAAGCTACAAACTTTGAGATTCAAATAACTTTACACGCTTCTTGATTTCACCACAAGTTACAGATACCTACATTGTAAAATATTTTCTTTGTTCCTGTTTGTATTTTCTTATAATTCCTGATACAGGCAGTTGGGCTTAGCCAAATCTAAAATTACTATTAATTGAACTGAACAATATCGGAGGTATCTGACATGTTGCATTGGGATTTGTCCCTTCTGATTGAACCAGACTTTGTTGATTATAAGTGATAGCGCAGATACACAAATGAAAGTCTCACTCCTTTACGTCAGTCTTCAATTAGACCTTCAAAAGACCACATCTTTGTTCTGAGTGTGGACGTGGTGTCATCCTTAGAAGAATTCCCAGGACTTGTACCAAGATGGTGTAAATGAGAGATTGACTATATCTACTCCAGATAAAAGTTTTTCTTTGACTAGATAAAGGAGCTGCTAAATACATTTTATTTTCCCTGGATATGGAGTTTTTTTCAGGACAGCTGTACTGGGAGAAGTTTTTTCTTGGCCTTCAAGAGCAACACCTCATTCCTTCTCTTTTCAAGAGGTGATAGAAAAAAAAATTGTAGTGAAACTAGGCTTTTTCTGAGAAATATATATACACACACATACACAAAAGTTCCCATCAAGGTAGTTGAATGAAAGTCTTGTATAAATTAAATTAAATTCTGTTGAAGTTGTATTTCTTAGTGCTCGTTGCCCTCACTGGATAGAATATTTTCTTAGGATGTGTGGAAATCATACAGTTCTAGAATGGTTTGGGTTAGAAGGCAAGCTTAAAGCCCATCCAGTTCCAACCTCCCTGCTGTGGGCAGGGACACCTCACACTGGATCAGGTTGCTTAAAGCCCCATCTAGCCTTGAACACCTCCAGGGATGGGGTATCCATGACTTCTCTGGGGAACTGGTTCCATTGCCTCACCCCCCTCAAAGTGAAAAATGTCTTCCTTTTATCTAATCTAAATCTATCCTCGTTCAATTTAAAGCTGTTACCCCTTGTCTTATTGCTTCACATCCTTGGATAAAGTTCCTTTCTGGTTGAAGATACCTGTTTTTTAAGGAGGAGAAATAAATAGCAGGAATATTAGACATTAGAAATATTCATCTCACTTATTAGAAATATTAATCTCACTTATTAGTAACTGAGGGAAACAAAGCATGTTTGCTCAGAAGGTAAGCAAAATCCCATAATACGTTGGCAAAAGTATCCAAAGAGTATTTCTTTGCTCCATAGCAAAGAGAGCAGCCTGACACTTGCTGGTCTTATTTCTGATGGCTCAGGATTATTCATTCAGTGTGATCAGAAGGATCATGAAGTGGTTAACTTTCTTCATCCAAGGGATGGAATTACTTATCTTTTGGCAGAAAACTGCATGTTTTTCCTGAGAAAGTCTATGATACCCATTGCAGGTGGTTCTTGCAGTCTTGGTTATTTGTTCTTTCATACAAAGAATACTGAACTGGTGAAGGAGCAGCATAAAGCCTTAATATGTTCAATAAGGTCTTCATCTTTATCTTGGAAAGCATAAGAAATGAGGTTAATAGTCCTGTAGAATATAAATCAGTCTCTGCTAAGCTTTCTGGAATTAAGAGTGGGTGCTCACCTAACTTTGGAAATGCTTGTTCAAGAAAACAAAACTTAATGGCGGAAGGCCGTATAAATCCTTACTGTGTGATATAGGAAAGTGACTAAGATGGAAGTGGAACTGTGAGTGTGGAAACCTCCTAGAGTTGTGTTTTCTTCAGCTTTCTCAGTCAAGGTTTTAGTTCTGACACTAAAGATGATGTTTTTTGTCAAATGTAGAGAATTCTGTGGTTATTTAATCTAACCTTAGTAGACCTCCAAAAATTTTGATTTTGCCTTCATTATGCCTTGTGTGTTAATCTGTGGATTAGCTGAATTTCTAACAAAAAGTACTGTGTTAAATCAGCAACTATACTGCTATTCATTCCTGCATCAGCAATTGTAATTGATGTACAATTAACAGTACAGAGTAGGTAGTTGCTACTGTGTATACTAGGGCAAAAGTTGTTTTGCTTTTGCTTTTCTTGCAGTGAAAAATCTTCTGGATGCTTTATCCATGCTGCTACTACCTTAGACACAGTGAGAAGCACGTTTGCCCCTAGAAGGCCATTTCTGCCTTTCCTTAAAAGTAAAAGAGTGTTTTCTTGGGAACAGTCCAGCCTAATATGGTTTCTTCACTTTGTTTTTCCCAAAGTCTCTCAGGGAGTTGCTTTAGGATGCACAAGTTGAATAGGAATGTTGCAGAATAGCTGAAGAAGAGCTTAAGCAAAATCAGATATCTGTACAAGTCATTCCATAAAGAAATAATTATTGAAAGTGGCAATAGAAAGTGAAGTTTGTTATTGGAGCATTTATTTCAAAACATCAGGATTTCTATTTTCATACTCTTCATCTACTGAAAATGCAGTTGTGAAGAGTCCTAGAGGTAACTTAAAAAACTTCTAGTGCACCAGAAGCTACTTCAGTAGTGTATTCACTATGTAAGTATTCACTGTGCCACGTTGTCCTGTTTGAGTGAAGGAGTAAGTGCTTTGTTTGTGCAGTATTCTTGCATCTTGTATCCACTACTCAGACATGTAAAAGTAAGGCTTTAGGTGGAGTCTTACTCTTGGTAATCCTCTGTATTCTAAAATGTTGCCACATCTTTTTCTAAAAACAGGGATAAATTGATCTCTCCTTTGTTAAAACAAAGTTTACCTGGTGTAGCTAAACAAAATCATTAGGTACATCTGTGCATGTTTGTTTAGTAGTATTTAAAGGTTTTGGGTTGTTTATCACCAGTTTAAATCAGCCCCCTTTCTGCTGAGAACAGATTAGAGTTGTTTTGCACCTTGGAAAGGTGAGCTGAGAAGGCAGGGAGAGGGAAATTAATGCAATGAACCATGAGTATTGCACCTTCATATCCAGCAGATGATTCTTCAGAATTACAAAGCCCCCTTAACTCTGCACGGAAGACCAGTTGTGGTTGTGTGGGTAGAAGCTTGCTTTCTCAGGATTCTTGCATCAGGAAGAAAACACTGTCAACCAAATCAAAACACATGGAGATTTAAAAGAATTCAACTTAAAGCAGCTGCCTTAGAATATGTCACAGACAAGGTTGGAAGCATGTTGATGTCTTTACTTAAGTCCCAGGAAAAAAATGAGAGAAGCAGCTTCTCAAAAGTGAAAGCTGTAGTTCATTTAAGAATCCCTCGGGTCTCATTCAGAGTAATTGAGCTGCCTTTGAACTCTGAGCACACATGTGCTGTGCAGTGAAACATGGACTCCCCTCTGTGCATACCCAGTTTAATCTATATGGGCAGTTATAAAAATGACATTAAAAAAATAGTGCTTCTGATTCTGAGCAGGAGATAACTATCCTGGTAATAATGACATATTGCAAATTATGGCCCTCGTGAGGCTGAGATTTTTGCAACTGCGGGAGGAGGACTGTTGGAGGAAAATTGTGAAGGACGCTGAAGAATGTTTACAACATGCTTGACTGGGGGTCTCGAGGGCACTGTTTCTTGGAAGGATATTTGGTAATTGCAGGTGTAATTGCAATGATTATCTTGTGTTGAAAGGAAAGTCTTATCACAGATGTGTAACAAATCCCAGAAAGGCTCTAATTCTTTAGTTTCTGATCTCCACCTAGAGAGAATCATGTGAGATACATCTACTTTTCTCAGAAAACTCCTTCTCTGAGGTATTACTTCAGACAACTTGTACTCAATGTCAAAATCATTGTAAACATTTGAGCTGAAAACCACTTAAAAATTAATTCTGAAGTTGGAAAATGTGGTTTCTTAAAGTGTTTCCTGAGGACGTTCAAATGCTAAAAAGTCTGTTATCAGTAGCTGTGAGGAGAAAGGATAATTCCCATCTGGGAAGGATATCTGATTTAACTTAAGTTCATGGATGAAATGACTTAATCTGTGAGTTGAGTGGTTTTTTTTTTCTTTCTCTAAATTGATTTCGCATTGCAGTGAATTTAACCATTAGTGCTTGAGAATGATCTTCCTTACAGGAGGAATTCTAAAATGCTAGATGCAGCTCTAAACTAAACAGTTTATTTTCCTTTCTCCCCAGTCTTCCAAATTGCTGGATGGTTTCTACTAGAGGTCATAGACTGTAACCAGATCTATTCTGGTTTCTGTTATCTTAATTGCACTGTGGACATGCACAATCTTTAGCCAGAAATCAGACAAAAATAATTTCAGCACATGGTATTCTTTTCCTAAAAGATAAAAATCTGTCTGGCATAATAAACCATATCATTGCAAGTTACCAGCTGACATAACTAGTAGGTTCTGCTCCAGGGTAGGTGAGATGTTAGAATATGATGGAAACTTTGGTTAGTGCTCAAGCTGTGACTTAGCATTTCCTTCTGTACACCCAGAAGGAAATGATGTATTTTAGTAAATATAGTAGCTGTTTTACCTGACCAATATTAACAGACAGAGCTATATTTAGTGTTGTTTAAGATTGCATTGGGTTACAAGCCCTCCATCCACCCACTCTAAAGTATAGAAATATAAAGGTAGAGGGAAGGACTTCTATATTCATTTCCACTTTCATACTGCCTGCATTGCTGTTTGGTAGCGCACTCCAAAGGCTTTCACTGCCGTTTATAAAGTTAAGACAGCAGCCTATCACCAGTAGATTTGCACTCAAACACAATCAAGTAAACCCTTTCTAGTGTAAAGGCAATAGAACGTGCATGAAATATGTGAAAGCAAATGCTGACTTTCTTTTGTAGCTGATGTTATGAAAGCACAGGAGGTGGGGTTTTTTTACCCCCACCAAAGGTGGAAGTGAAAGCCTTTCAGAGTGTGTTATCAAGAGTGCTTTGGCAACAGAAAAATTTGGTGGAATACAGCAGTCTTTCCCCTCTTTATTTCTGTGCTTTTAAGGTTTGGGTTGGATGTGTGTATCCTGATGCAGTCCTGATTGTCACTAAGTATAGTTTTTGTTTGTTAATTTCCTAGTTTGTATACAGCTTTGCTGTACTTCAGTGGATAGCTTCCCCACTCAGGGAGAAGGGGAACCACATCTTCCTGGGAGTCAGAAGGAGAACTGCACCACTGAAGCTAAATCCTGACTGTCGACCCTCCTGAAGGGTATGAAAGGCTGTCACATACCTCAGAACATGTTCTGTGTCTAACTTCGCAACCTGTTGAAAAGCTATGAAAGGCAGTACATCAGACACAATCTTCCATATCTGACAGTGAAGACATCATAGGAGTTCTCTCCTGTTGACAGGTTAAGAAACTTAACACTTCTTTCCTAATATGCCTTAAGTTCTCTCAAGAACATCCAGAAACCTGAGTATGGGTAGGCATGGTAGCAACAGGATCTGTGCTGTATTTTTCCTGCTTTAGTGTTTCGTGTTGTTGCTGAAACGTGACCTGGGGAAGTGTAGCAAATGGTACCTTGCCTGTCAGTTTTAAAAACTTTAATTAAAAACATTTTTACAAATTAGGGTAAAGGTACAAGCTAAGAATTGTCGGAGGCTGTTCTCCAGAAAGACCTCAGTAACACTGGGGGCATGGAAAAGGAATGATGTGATTCACACAGAGCTGGGGTCTATACAAGCAAACTATGTATGAAATTACTTAAATATAAAGTGTGTTGGGTTTATGCCATTGTTTGCATGGGTGGTGTAAAATCTTCATAGAATCATAGTTTGGGTTGGAAGGGACCTTAAAGATCATCCATTTCCAACCCCTCCCTGCCACAGACCTCACACTACACCAGGCTGCCCAAGGCCCCATCCAGCCTGGCCTTTAACACGTCCATGGATGGGGCAGCCACAACTTCCCTGGGCAACCTATTCCAGCATCTCACCACTCTTATAGTGAAAAAGTTCTTCCTTATGCATATTTTAAATCTGCCTCTCTCTGGTTCATACCCATTGCCCTTAGTCCTGTCACTGCCTTTGTAAACAGGTTCACATGCTCTTTGTGGTGGCAGGTAAAAGTGTCTCAAGTAGGAGCAAAATATGGCATTGCCAACAATGTCATAGAATTGTAGAATAGTTTAGGTTAGAAATGATCTTTAATAACATTACATCCAACTATAAACCTAACACTGCCAAGTCCACCACTAAGCCATGTCCCCAGGGACCAGCAGAAGTCAAAGATTGATCTTTCAGATTTAAGTACAGAATCTGTTTTCTGGCTTCTGCATGTGGTGAATCCCATGCATCCTATCACATTGAGGGCAGCAGTGCTGGAATACCTTGAATTCCTTTATTCTGCCTGAAAACCTCAGCAGTCGGAGATATATATTGCTATCTTTTTGTTGTAAGACAGAGCCTAAAACTGGAGACACCTCAACAAGGTACAGTTTGTTATAGTGCAGGTTCTTCCTAGCAGCAGTAACTGCCTTGTGTAAACTGGCTGGAAGATTGCTTTACATGCAGTTTGGAATATGTAGGCTTAGCTGCTTGTTTCAACAGTGTAAAAGTCCATTAGAACGGAGATCTGAAGTGCTTCCTTCGTGACTCTTGGATAGCAGCAGTTTTGTACTCATGCCATCATGTTAAGTAGCTTTGGCCTACAAATATTTGCTATGTTATTTAAAAAGCAGTTGTGAATTCAGTCAGTAAACAAGGTAACTGCAACCCAAGTAACTGAGAAGCCTTTATGAACTAGGATCTCCAGCCAGGAGGAGGAGATTATAGCAGTAAGGTTGTATTCACAGCTGCCAGCTGGGGTGATGCCTGTAGTCTTGATTTGTTAAAAGTAATGAGAGAGCTTGCAAGTGCAAGAAAACAGCTGCGCTGTAAGACTTGGTTGCTCTCACATTTATGTGATGAATCTGATGTAGAAAAGCAATGCTAACACTTGCATGCTAAATGTGTATGTGTATTTTTGCATATCATAAGTGATTAATTTGTAGGAGCCCAAAGAAGATGATGAACTTGGTATTGACTGGCTCGAAATACTAATTTAATGTGCATGGCTGCTGAAGACCTGCTTGCTAACAGTAGCTACAGCTTATTTAGATTCAGCACCCATGCAGGTGTAATGAAACTTGGAAATTCATTTTTACCTCACTTTACTCTTTAAAAATCAAATGCTATAAAATGAAGAAGCTTGATTAAAATAAATAAGAAGGATAAAATGTTTCCAAGAGACAGACAGTCTTCTCAGAGGGCAGCAGCACTGGGGTGCCATCTCTTTGAAAAAATAAGAAGTGCATCTCAAAAGTGAGGGCCGGTCCAGTGAAGGACTAAGCATTACAATTCAGTTCAGTTTCAAATTAAGTTTGAAAATTCATATTTCCGTGAAAACTCAATTTCAGATTTCTGAAAGACTTCCAACAAATGCAAATGGATGCATTTGGGCAAAGATTTCAGTGTTAGTTGAATGTATTCAAAGCTTGGGGTTCCCTATTACGGAGAAGAGAGATTTCTTATGTGTTTTGAAGATACCACCTCAGCGTCTGGTAGTAGCAGCCTAAAACTGATATGAATATTAGAAATCACCAGGAAAGGAATTAGAAACCAAATGGTGAATCCTTGTTCCTAGTATAAGTTTTCAGTGTTGCACAGTAGGTAGATGTATCTTTAGAGGACATGGTAAGAGTGGATAGTAAGGAGGGACCATAAAATGTCAGCTGGATCTCTTATGAAGAACAACTCCGTAGACTATGAGACAAACCACGGGAGATGTGGTAGAATGCTGTAGAAATGTGGGTGGCACCTGAGAAGTTAAATGAAGAATGATTGGTTATAGTTTTTTAAGCAAGGTCCTTGAAAGAAGCGACATCAGAGAAATAGTCTGGTGCTGCATTGACAAACAAGCACATATCTTCTCATACAGGCATAGGCAAACTGGAACCCATAGCTGCAACTGTGAATACTTAAAAATTAGAGAAGGAAAAGTAAATGTGACTAGAGTTTGCACTGTCCTGTGCATCTGCTGTCAGAAGCAGCACGTTAGTGTGTTTTGTTATGTGCAGGCTCAAGAGTATGGAAAAATCCATACAAGACGGCTAAAAATGATACAGGTATTGGAGTATTAATCTTTAAGTTTTGGTTACCCTGTTGGCCTGATGTTGTACTGCTTAAAGTTCTGGTCACAATTAGTTGGCATGGATAAATGCAGGTGTTAAAATGCATCAGCAGCTTGGAAAGAATGTTTAAACTTCCTTTACTTTATGGCACTTATGAGACAGTTACCCACTGTTTTCATGAGTGGCCGAGGCCATCTTCATTTTCTCAGGAATAGCAGAACACAGGAACTTAGCTTACAATTTGATGGTTTTAATTTCCTCTTTGTCTTTCACAAAATTCTTGTTGAGCTGAAATCACTTAATTGCGTTGGTTTTGTTTGTTTGAAAGCTGTGCTTATCTTGAGTGTTTCTAAATGCACTGCATTACTTTACACCCAACACAATTCCATGTCAGGTACACAGAGTATAGTAATGCTGAAAAGTAAAGTAAATTGAAATAATGCTTTCTGAATCCTCAGAAGTTTTAGGTATCTCGTTCTGCCACTGTCCTTTAGGGTTTTACTCTGCTTGAAATTTGCTTTTCTTCAAGAAAGAAAAACACATTTCAGTAGTTTACTGTTTTGACACTTGGAAGGAATTTAACTGAAAGGGAAACAAGGCCTATTTCCACAGTAACTTTTGCTGCCATGTAAAATGTCATACAGCTAGAAATCCTGAGGCATTCCAGTTTGATTTCAAGAGCAGCAGCTGTGGGCAAGAGTACAAGACAGCATGTAAATAATAGTTGCTGCTAGTGCTTTCTTTGAATTAATGTGGTTTTTTTTCCTACCCTTTTTGAGCTTTACTGGACTTGAGAAATCTAGTGAAGATACAAAGGTTAATGTGAACTATTTTCTGGCCTATTTAATGGGGTTTTCTTGGTTTCCTTTTTTTTTCCCCCCAAAAAAACCCCTGAGCTCTGACATTTTCAGTTGTTAACAGACTTCTAGTTGAAAAACTTTGCTGTGCTACAGAGGCACTGTAAAGTACCTTTAACTTGGGACTCATGGTAGGGTGAGGTGGTAACAACACCTACATTGCATGTCAAGCCTTAGGAAACACAAAAATATAGTGACTGTTAATATGCTTCTCACTTGAGTCTGTCTCATTCAGTGAAGTACCTTATGAGAGGCTACAATTCATCATGGTATTTTAACCTGTTCTGCTTGGGTAAAGATAGATGACTTCACTGTAGAGCAGAAAGTAAACAACGGGCCTGTAGCCTTTTGTGCAGTAAGATAAGAAAGAGAAGAATAGTATTAGAAATAAGAGTACGCATCCAAGAGATGCGAGATCTCAATTTGGTTACTTCTAAAAAGGTTCAAATGCACTTTTCTGCACTCTGAGAAGAGTAATTTTACCCATCAGTCTTTGCATTGAAGCAAAGAGTTAAAAATTGATTGAGCCAGAAGGAAAACGTGAACAATCTGTGATTCTTCCACTTGCTGCCCTTCCATTGTTAGTTCCCATTGTGCTGGAATTCTCCTACTATTTTGCAAGTTTAAATTAAAACATTTTAAGGTAACCTTTTTTTGGTGTTGAGAAGTCTCAACTCAAAGTACATTACTGCCTCTTGGCTAAGATGTGCTGACTTCATTGTATACTGTCATGAAATATACTCTGATTGTAATACTAAACGTGTTGGTTTTAAGAAGGCAATTTCTAAGGAGGTAAGTCTCATGTAAAAGTTTACTTTCAGGAAGAGGATTTAAAAAGCAGTAATGAGGCTTTTGACTTTATTTGCTGTATTAGCGGAACACTAAAACCCTCACAATATGCTATCCTAGACAAGCGTTTTTGGTAGAAAATACCCAACATCACTTAAAACGCTGTTCTCAAAAGGTGTTCTATCTCAAAAACACCTCAAAAAGCACTACCTGGACTTACATAAAATGTTAGCGTAGACTGCCAAGTCACCTTTCTCCTCTCCAGCTGATCAGGACTGAAGTTCACTAATGAAAACTTGCATGCCCTCACTCTAGATCCACAAGCACACATGCAAATTCATGGATCTTTTTAATATCCATGTGAGTTCTCTGCCAATGTACTGTCTGTGGCTGGATTCAGTCTTCTTTTAACTTACTGGACTTAAGTACTGGCTAGGTCAGCTCGATTTTCTGTAACAAATATATCCATGCATTTGTCTTTTCAGCATTCTCACACTTGCAGACCCCTTGAATATCAGCACAAGCCCTCTGTCCATGCTGTGATCCTGGACTTCTTGCTCACTCTTTCATCCATTTTGCCAATAAATTATCTTCATTGTGATCCTTTGCTCCCTTCACCACCTTGGAGATAATGTAAACCCCACCCTCCATCCTGTGGAGCCGGTGCCCAGGCACAGGATTCCTATGACCTGCAATCCTGTTCTAGCTGATATGCAAAGACTCTCACTCAGCTTTACTCTAGTCCCCCTAGTAGCTGCTATCCAGGCACGTTGGCCCTAATGACTGTGATCCAGCACCAGTGCTGGGAACCTCATCTACTCCAGTTTCAAGGGCCTTTCCACCCAATGTCTGACACCAATTGCTGGCTCCGAATTCACCTTCTGTGGGCAGCCCAGAAACTTTCTCTCTAGTCTATGGCCCCTCCATCTACTGATGCTGAGACCCCCATCCACTCCAGTTGCTGGTCCCACAGATGCAGGATTGCTGGCCCAAATTCTGTCATGCCAAGTCTCAGTTCTTAGCACCTAATGCTTACAGCACTCACATGGGCTAGAGAGGGAGATTACGTGGTAGAATAGTTAAGAAAAGATTCATTATTAAGTTTTGCAGGGTCCCTCTTGTCCCTCTTGTAATTTATGAAGTCCAGGCTGTCTCTCTGTGAAGCTGTGCCTATAGTTTCTTAATGGACAATTAATTAGTGACTGGAGTCTTTCCCTCTTTGTGATTGTCTCTCTTATCCCTTGTCAGTTGGGTTTGTGTCACTGTGTGTTTTGTTCATTACTTCCCTGTTATTTATATCTTCCTTTGAGCTGAAAGGTCCTTGATCTGAGCACCTTAATGAAGCAAATACTCTTGAATTCCACATACCCTCACAGTGTGTTGCTTTTGTGTAGTTTAAAAAATAGGAGTTTTTTCCCAGTGAAATATGTAGAGGGGGGAATGCATCTTGGCTTTTTTTTTTTAAAGATATTTTCTTTTATCTTTGTCATTTTAATAATAGATGTCTCCTGTTCATGACCTACCACTTCTAGCATTTCAAAAATTTCAATTAAGGACTTTTTGCTAAATTTTCTACACAAAGTGCAAATCTAAATAACATGGCATGGAAGTGTAAATGGTTTTCTTTGAGGGCTGAAAGAAGTGCAAGAAGTTCTGTGGCAAAGAAGATGGTATTCTTGAGGCTGTTGATATAACTGATTATGTGGTATGGATTTACAAAGTAGATGCAGTGTGGATACCTAAGCAAAAAGGAAGGGTAAAAGGAAGATATCAGAGGTTGTTTTTTTTTTTTTAAACTGGGTAACCACCCACACTGTGAATTGACTGTATTTTTTTGCTGTATGTAATCTGTTAGTTTTGTGCTGTGGAGCTCCTTGAAAAGCATCTCTGGCTTTCTTTTAACTTGCCTTTACCAGTTCTGTGATGACTTTTATTAGTTAAACTGGGGTCTAATAATGTAATTCTGAACTCTTGCTGCTTTGAATAAACCTTAGGAAGGTATTTCAGATCCTCGTTGTATGTGTGCAACTAAACAGGTTTAATTTGTATAAAAGGTTCTTTCCAGAGGAACTTGCTAGAAACTTTGAGCTGCTGACTAACCTCTCATTTGACTGAGATCAGTCTAGTAGGCTCAGCTGTTTGCTGTGCTACCAAACCATTGGTTGCTTTGATTTTTCACCAGGAAAGGATGTAATGTGCTTGCTTGTTTTGAGGAGTTCTTACAATACATACTCTCTTTGCTGTGTTGTCTCACCCAATAGAAATGTAGTGTGACACACAGGATTATGAAGTCATTGTCTTTGTTTGGGGAATCTTAATGGCTTTAGTGTTTTATTGATTTAATAGCAGAGTGGTTCACTACCTGGAAATATAAGGGAAGTTTGGTGTTTATTTGCTCAAGTGATCAAGTTACTCATTAAATATGGCAGTCACTTCATTCTGAACGTGTTTTGATTTCTTTGGGAAAAGCACAAATAGAGGTTAGTATGTAAGCTGAAAACTGATTTTTGCCCCTTAATAAGTAGCTTTTTATTGTTAAATGGCTTGTGCTGAGCATAGACATCAACTAGCTCAGGACAAGCAAGTAATTTCTCATTATTAGAACACTGACATGTCATTTCTTTTTGCAGACGGTCATAGATGCCCATATCTTTCCAGCTCTTATAAACATTTTGCAAACGGCTGAGTTTCGGACAAGGAAGGAAGCTGCTTGGGCAATCACAAATGCAACATCTGGAGGCTCTGCTGAACAGATCAAGTATGAAAGAGTTCGAATCTTTCAATGCAGTTGGGTGAAGTAGTGTTTGTGCAAGAATTCAAACTGATAACCTAGAAACTGGAAAACCTTTCTGTATGCTTTCAGTGTTTGTCTCCAGAGAGACTGCATCTTTGTGTGGAGTTATGAATGAGCCATTCATTCCTTGAGGGAGAAATTGTACAAGAATTTTAGCTGTTATACTTATTTCATTAATTGAAACACTTCTTTTATGTGACAATACTAAATGCAACTCTTAGACTTGTTTCCCAGTGGTCACTGTAGAATGTAACCAAGTGCATTTGGAGTCTGGGGAGGAACAACTCAGGCCCCCAGACAAAGGCATCGCGTGCATTGCTTTTCTTGTTTAACTTATGCCAGTACATTATACTTGTATGCAAATTTGTATAAAATAATAAAATTATGACTATGTTAAATCAGTGTAGTTAATATTAAGATAAAAATTTAGAAATTAAATTCATAAGATTATAAATTTAAGTCACAAAATTAAATTATTTCATGTCTATGTACAGAGAGTGTGAAACAAGATATTCTGAAGTCGCTTTCATTGTTTCACCAAAATTGACTGGATACAAGTAGATGTCTATAATTTCTCCAGTTTCTGCAATTGAGTTGATATTTTGTCTGATTGGTTTGGGTCTTAGACTTTCACGCTAAGTGCTTAAATGGCTACAGCAATTATAATTTACAGACAATTCACTGGGTTCTATGTGGTGTTTTTCAGATATTTAGTAGAACTGGGATGCATCAAACCACTCTGTGACCTCCTTACAGTAATGGACTCAAAGATTGTGCAAGTAGCACTGAGTGGGCTGGAGAATATCCTGAGGCTTGGAGAGCAGGAGTCCAAACGCAGTGGCGCTGGCATTAATCCGTACTGCGCTCTCATCGAAGAAGCATATGGTATGAGCAAAACATCTGTGAAAGTCAGGGGTTACAGCAATGATCACGAACCCATTAGAGTTTGCAGTAGATAAGTTCTATTGATTTCCTCATCATTACTGCCTGAAAATTAACTCTTTAATGGGTTTCTGTTTGCCAACATACTCCCATCTGTTACATTATCTTTGTTTGTATGTAGCTTGGAGACAGTGTGTGCAGATCTTTTTTTCTTAATTTCTTCTGACCCTGAGGCAGCCTTCTGGGTGTCGTTCAGTCTCACTGTCTTCCCTCTGCAGCAGGTAAAAGTTCAGGTGCAGTGCTCTGTTGCTCAGCTTTCGAACTTTTCCCTTCCCTCTCTGCTGCCCTGTTAGAATTATGGCAGCAGCATCAACTTTTTTGTTTGCCTTTTCTGTGCTGAGTTTCTGGCATGCATCAGTGTAATTTCATCCCAGTTCTGAGACACTGCTGCTCTTAAGGTTAGTTTCCTTGTTGCCTGGCAAGTACTCATTAAGAAAAAAACTGGATTGTTGAGAGCTGTATAGAAGAGAGAGCAAATACAGTATCACTGAACATGGTTTCTTGAACCAGCGTTCCTTTCCTGGTTATCTTGACTTCCAAGGAAGAGTTATATCAGAATAAGACTTTTTCTTGCCTGGTTCTAGGTTTTAACTTCACTTTTCATGCCTGTGTTACGGAAATGTCTATAAAGTATTGGAATTGTTTCCTCTGTTCTTCATACATAGTAAAAGGAGCAGATAAGAAAGCCACTACAATCTCCAGTATTACAGATTTACTGTAGTGGCTAAGACTTGCATTTCAGTATAGTATTGTTCCTAGGTTTCAGAGATGGTTTAGCTAGCTGTATTATTTTCATTTGTTTCTGACTTCAAGCCCTGAGTTTGCCCATTTGCCCAAAATCTGGTTGCATGAGTTTATTTGCATAGTTTTTTACACGATACAGATTAGGTAATGGAGTCTCCATCCTTGGAAGTGTCAAAGACTTGGCTAGACATAGCTGACCTAATCTGGTGTTGGTAGTAGTGCTGGGCTGGGCTGCAGGTTGGACTTAGGTGGCTACCAGAAATCTCTTCCAACTTGCAATTTTGTGATTCTGTAGTCACAGTCCTTATAAACAAAGCACTGTGAACACACTTTGAGGAAACATGATCCTAAAAGTCTTTGAGGCCTTGTTCTTTATGCATTCAAGCTCATTGATTTCATTTTTTCAGTGAGAGGGTAGAGATAGACAGAAAGCATGAAACACATCACATAGTTACAGGGAACTCTGAAGTTCAATCTGACTTCCCTTGGTTGTGGAGAGTACAAGATGGGTAGGGGTGTCCAGAGGGACCTGTTCTTTGTGAAGGTGGGAGGGAATTGTTGTAGAACCTGATGTTCACCACAGACTGAAAATGATCATGGTCATATTCCTTCACAGAGCTGTAACTTCTTTGTGCATCTTTTCTCTGCAGGCTTGGACAAGATTGAATTCCTGCAGAGCCATGAGAATCAAGAGATTTATCAGAAGGCCTTTGATCTCATTGAGCACTACTTTGGAACAGAAGATGAAGACAGCAGCATTGCCCCACAGGTGGATATCAACCAGCAACAGTACATCTTCCAGCAGTGCGAGGCTCCCATGGATGGCTTCCAGCTCTGAGGTGCCCCTGTGCTGTGCGCTCCTCTACCTAGCCAGTCCTGTTGTCGAGCCACAAGCCACCCTTGGAGTGATTCTTTCAATGTTTTCCATAACCCTGTTTGCGCTCATTTGCTTGCCTTGTGCACATGCTCTTACATACGTCTGGAAAACTTCTGGCTCTCCGTGGCAGGATGCCCCCTTCCTTGGCAAGGGGTCACCAGAATCACCCTTCTCCACTAGGTTCTGAACCTCTCCGCTGTCATCTTTGTGGAGCTGAGGCACCTTTCTGTACTTTGAGATATTCCCTGCTCCTATTACAGGAAAATAATCCCTCCTCCACTGGCCCCCCACACTCCTGGCATCCGAGATAAGGCTGCCTTTCTCTTGTATTTGCTGCAGTGTGTGCCTGCAGTCCAGGGAGACATTCAGACTTTCTGAGAACGGAGCTGATTTCATCCCCCATGTTCTTCCCTGGATGCCTCTTTGGATGGCTGTGTGAGAGAAGTTAAATCTTCACATGCAATGTATCCATCCACTTTGCTGTATGTGCCAGCCCCCCGGCATAAAGAACATGTTGCAAATAATGGACTAAGTTCTCTGTCCCCTGCAACAACAGGCTGCAATGGACATGTTTTGTGGTTCTTAAGAATACCGTACACATCTGGCCCCATTCTTTCTCGACACTGAGCTCCCAAGCTGGATTGCAGACCACTGTGGAGATTTTTATACCTTCCCAGTCTTTCTTCTCCATCCACAAAAAAGAGAGCCTGCAAATAGGTCACTCGTACCACCTACCCAGCAATGACTTTCCAAACCAGCTTCTAGAATGGAGAAGCTCCTCCCATTTCTGCTTGCCAGCATAGTATGATCCAGGTGGGCCTTCCTTACAAATTAAGCCCTTTCTGACTTCATGCTGCAGAGTCTGGTCCTTGGTATAATAGGTATGGCTGAAAAATTCCTGTCTGCCTCTCTACATTTTTACACAGCGTGACTTGAACAGATCTATCTTCTGAAAAATTACCTTCCAAATACAGGAATCCTAATTTGTAAAACTTGGCACAAGGAGTGTTAGATCTCCTTTTCATGTTCACAAGACAAGAGCTTCCTCTTCAGCTCACCTGATAAAATAGAGTCCTCCTGGTCAAGCCTCTTATTTAACAACTAAAATGACACTACATTCAGTGGATAGTAATATCACAGCCAGATCTGCCTGGCCTTTTCATTTCATTTTTCCCTTTTGCTGTTTACGGGACTTCGGGTGAATTAGCATGGAACGCATGGTTCCTACAGGTGACATCTGTAAGGCATCGCTGACTGCATGACAGCTGTCATCCAGAGCTGTAGACTGCCCTTCTGCTAGCAGCATGTTCTTGGCTCCGCAACCTGCTTGGATCACAGACGTCTGATGCAAAGGCCAGCCACTCCTCACCGAGTTCAGCTGATAGCGACACCAAGCTCTTCACAAAACTGAGGAGATGCCACGTGGTTGAAAGTCGCGCTTCCTTTTCTGTAAAAGCATTGGATTCTCCAGGCTGTCTGCCATTTTGGATGCTTGGAACACACTTGTCCAGTGTAAACATTTCAGAATTGCCACCAATGATGGCAGCATCATGGATGTGTGGTAAATGTTAGCGGCAGAACTGCCTGCAAGATCCTCCTGTCAGTCAGAAGCCACTGCAAAGGCAAAACCAGCCCATTGGGTACAGAATAATAAAAATCTACAAATCGCTCGTCAAACTGCTGCAAGAACCGAGACAAAGGCCTGACCATCACCTCTGTGTGACCAATATTTAAATACAGTCTTCAGTTCAGGATGGAGACTCTGACCTGTGTGGCCACTGCAGAAGCCACCCGCTGCCTCCCTAGCTAAGCCAGTTGGCTTCCACCTTCCTTCTCCCAGTTATTTTCTCTAGTGCTGCTTTGTGCTGAAGGAACATTTAGTTTACTGCACTTGATCTGTAAATGGACTTCGATTCTTTGTAATTTTAGGGGGTTAAATTTGGTGGTTAATTTAAAAAAAAAAAAAAAAAGCAAAAAACCCCTCAATGTTGCCTTTACATCACATATAAATAACTGTGTTTCTCTTTCTTGAAGGGTGATAGAAGCACTGATTAGTAGCAAAATCTTGTTTTAGCTTTTGGATTTTTTTGTGCTGGATTTTTTTACGTGTAAATTTCCAATAACATGTCATTTCTATAAGATTTGTTTAAAATCATGTACCTCTTATTGGATGGTATAAAAATGCTACATATTTTGTAAACAAATCTGAGCAAAGTGTGTGTGCATATATTCTGTATATTCATATATGTATATTCTGTGTATATATACACCAGTGTGTATATATACATATATCCACACACACGTGTATATATATACACATGCAGATGTGTGTATATATATACATATCTATATATCTATATATATATAAGTGTTTTCTCTTCCAGGCTAGTGAAAACAATGTGGTGCATTGGCGTTTCCCTTCCCTATCCCCCAAGAAAATAATGACAATTGCCTCTAAATGAGTGAATTAAAAAGAGAGTCCATTTAAGCTGAATGGTGTGCCTTCCTGTGTGAGGAGCTGGGCTAGTGTTTGTTACTTTTGCAGTGGATCTGTGAATTCAGAGCAGATAAGTATACATCTTTCAGCTTGGTTTGTTTGTTTGAGGTGACAGGCTTGGTTGACACAGGTAATGTTGTTGTCGTATATTCTTAGACTGTGTAAGGCATTTGACTGGTAGCGCATAACATTTTGACTGAAAACTAAAATAATACAAAAAAATCAACATGGCACAGATTAAATGGATTAAAAATGTGGCTAACTCCTAGGTCTCAATTTAATTTTAAATGGTGCTTAATTGAGTGCATTTCCATCGAGATCTTCCAGCAACCAATTATCAGTCTTGCTTTCCTTAGCCTTATTAATTGAGCCTATGATGTCGTTGCCA
>WAAB01008203.1:0-12054 GCA_013389865.1 Piaya cayana
TTCATCATAGAATGGTTTGGGTTATCGGAGGGAAATAATCCTGCAGAGCTAAGTAGACATCTTACTAAAGAAGAGCATCCCGAAACGCAGGGATCCAGAGGTCTAAACCAACAACAAGGTGCTAAAATCACCCTTGGAAGGGACCTCAAAGCCTATCCAGTCCCTCAAAGCCATGAGCAGGGACACCTCCCACTGGATCAGGGGCTCCAAGCCCCATCCAACCTGGCCTGGAACCCCTCCAGGGATGGGGCAGCCACCCCTGCTCTGGGCAACCTGTTCCAGGGCCTCCCCACCCTCAGCATGAAGAATTTCTTCACTACATCTCATATAAATCTTCCCCTTTCTAATTTAAAGCCATTCGCCCTCATCCAATCACTCCAGGCCCTTGGATAAAGCCGCTTCCCAGCTTTCCAATAGGCCTCATCAGGTTTATAGATGCAATTAGCTCAGTGTGTTAACGAAGGTCTCTCTGCTGCTCTGGGAAGGTTTTGCTGGGGACTCGCAGCCAGGAGGCCGCAAAGAGCTTCGCGAGCACCGAGACGTTTCCCTGCACCCCGAAGGAGAGAGGAGCTGCTCTCCCCAGGGCTAAAACCCTCTATAAAAGCCACAGCTTCTCCTCAGGTTATAAAACCCCCTGCAGTTTTCTCACTTCTTCCCACCACACTGACAGCACAATTTACAGGCGGAGCAGTAAATGAAGTAAAGACGATCTGCAGAGTTTATTTGCTACCTCTTTCCCCATAAAGTACAGCTGAAATTTCATTCCATCTGTGTTCTTGCTTAAACGAAGCCTCATCTCCAGCTCCGTCCTGCCTAACAGCCCTTTCCCCACTTAGCTTTTTTACTACTATAAACAGTTTTTCTCACCTTCATTTACGCGACGCCGGGAAAAAATGCTGAACAAGCACCTTCAGGGAAAACTTCTCTCTGCTGGAGGAGGTTGATTTCAATCAAGCAGAAGCAGCAGGCGCTTCTCCCTCACCTCCACCCCACTTGGCTGGAGTCCCATCAGGAGAGGTTTAATCAGAAACTCAAAAAATCACTCTAGTTTCTAATGGAAGAGAATCCAGACACTTGAGCCGTGGGTGGGCACGAAGACGGCTGGGCTGCCCCGAGAAGAGGACGGGCAGGAAAGAAACTCTGGGACTCTGGAGACACAATTCCAACATTTTCTGGCTGGAAACATCCAGGTGAAATGGGGGGTTTGCTCACCATGGCCATGGCCCGGGTCCCACATCGCAACACAAAATCCTAGAAGGGTTTGGGTTGGAAGGGACCTCAAAGCCCATCCAGTCCCACCCCTATGGGCAGGGACACCTCCCACTGGATCAGGGGCTCCAAGCCCCATCCAGCCTGGTCTTGAACCNCCCAACTCTCTCAGCCTGGCCTCACAGCAGAGGTTCTCCAGCCCCTCAGATCATCTCCGTGACCTCCTCTGGACCTTTTCCAACAGCTCCATCTCCTTCTTCTGTTGGGGATTCCAGAACTAGACTCAGGACCCCAGCTGGGGTGTCACGAGAACAGAGCAGAGGGGCAGAACCCCCTCCCTCGCCCTGCAGCCCAGGATTTGGTTGACTATCCCCTCCTGACCCACCAACACCCCAAAAACACTCACCCAGGCTCCCCCTCTCTGCCTTTATGGCCTTTATGGCCACTTACACTGTTCCTGGTTGGCTCAGCGCCTGGGTCCATGTGACACCATCTTTCTCACCCCACTAACGATCTTAGAGGCTACATCTGCCTGCGGAGCCATTAGCCAACAGCCCTAATTACCACACAGGTGCCAGGTGCCCCTGGGCTTAGCTACAAAACTCTCCCAGCAGCAGCTACAGCCAAACAGGTAGGAGCCGTTCCCAAATGCAGGGAAGCTTTTCTGAGCTTTTCCTACAACGAGGACTGGGTTTATACCCCACTCTGAGGCAGCAGCATGCAGCACTTGGGGGAAACCTGCCCTGTGCTGGGCTAGGGGAGGAAGAAAGAAAGGAAAAGAGAATTGGTGGTTCAGAGGAGCAGCGACCTGGGGGGCTGGAGGCTCAAATCCAGCGTTTTGCTTGCCTGAGTGGTAGAAGCAACAGCTCCTTCCCTACTCCCACGTGCCAAAATCCTTTCCCCAAGTCGCCTCCCAGTTCCCCATCAAGCGACCTCGGCCACTTCATTCCGGCCACCTCCACCCCCATCCAAGCAGTGATGAGCCCCCACCTCATCACCCCCTCCCTACAGACCCATCCTCTCGGAACACCTCGCTTTTCCCCGAGCCTCGCCTGCACCACACCTGGATTTATGGATTTATCGCGTTTTTCACCTCTTGATTGCAAACTACAGCCCAAACTTGAAGTCCAGCCAAAAAAGACGCTACGGCCGTGGTGCTTTGCCTATTGTTATTGGTACCTGCAGCGTTTCTTCGCTTTATGGCAGCACAAATAAAGCCTCTTATCTCATTTACAGCCACACTGATGCGTGGATGCAGATCCAGGCTCGCCTGGAGCACAGACCTCCCCCCCCGCCTGGGATTAATCTTCATCTGTTTATTGACAAATATGCATATTTCATTTACTCTCAGTCGCTCTCGCATCTGCCGCTTGGTGGGAATGCACAGGTTGAGGGGTCAGAGCTCGGTGTTCGCAGGCACAAACAGATGGACCTTCACGCAAGGGAGGAACGACAGGACATCGTGCGAGCACACCTGGGGCTGTGTTCTTCACACCAGAGCTTAAAAACCTTCCTGGAGCCCTTCAGGAATTGCTCTGGGAGAGCATGGTGACTGCTGACCCCTGCCCTGAGCTGCACCTGCTCTGAGCTACAAACCTATATTTGATATCTCATAGAATCACAGGCTCTGAGGAGACCTTAGAGCAGCTTCCAGCGCTGAGAGGGGCTCTGGAGAGACCTTAGAGCAGCTTCCAGTGCTGAGAGGGGCTCGGAGGAGACTGTAGAGCAGCTTCCAGCGCTGAGAGGGGCTCTGGGGAGACCTTAGAGCAGCTTCCAGCACTGAGAGGGGCTCTGGGGAGACCTTAGAGCAGCTTCCAGCACTGAGAGGGGCTCTGGAGAAGCTGGGAAGGGACTTTCTACAAGGTCCTGGAGTGATAGGATGAGGAGGGATGGATTTAAATTGGAAGTGGGAAGATTTCAATTGGACATCGCTGGAAACACAGGAGATTGATCAGTGCTGGTCCTTAGACAACCTGAGAGCATCTCAGCACGCAGTCCAAGGGCAGCGGGAGGGTTTCATGCAAATCCCTCACTCTGGTTGTGCCACAACTCAAACCTCCTGCAAGACCTGACTCCCCAGTGGAAACTGAAAAGTTTCTCTTCTCCCCTAAATTATTAATTCCTTTCAGAGAGAGAAGAATTAAAAAAAAAACAAAAAAAACGCATCCTCATTCAGATTCAAACAGAGACTTTTCCCAGATATTTTAGTTAGAAAAGCAATTGTTCTTGCAGAACAATGTCATTGTTTGCGGGTTTCAGCCCTGCCAAGCCAGCAAGGGGGAACAGCAGAGCTGAAGGAGCTAGAGACGGGGGGGTGACAGAAATAAAAGGGTAGAAGAATGGAAGCAGACAGCATCGAGTCAGCAGCTGCCCGGCTTTCAGATGAATATTCAGGAGCTCTCCTAACACCAAGCTGTTAGGAGGAAAAGCTGATAGTGTTTGTGTTAAGAGCAGGAATCATAGAATCGTGGAATGGTTTGGGTTGGAAGGGACCTCAAAGCCCATCCAGTTCCAGCTCCATGGGCAGGGACACCTCCCACTGGATCTGGCTGCTCCAAGCCCCATCCAACCTGTCCTCGAACCCCTCCAGGGATGGGGCAGACAAATATTCCCTGGGCAACCTGGCCCAGGGGCCTCCCCACCCTCATAGTGAAGAAGAAAGGTTTCTTCGAGTGGTGTGGAAGAGTTGTTTCTCGGTTCAGGAGCAGCTCTTCTCAGTCCAGGATCCTGCTGCTCTGCTGTGCACGAAGCACCCACCCAACCACCTCACAAAAACCATCTCCCACCCTCCCAGACCCGCCCTGCAGTGGTTTTGCTCTCAAACATGCTCCAAGGTGGAAGGCGGCTCCTATATCCCTGCAGACACCTCCCACCACACCACGGGGGGGGGCTCAGCCCCACAGACTCCTTAGTTTTCCACTTTTTATGGGATTTTAGGTGAGAGAAGAAGTGAAGACAGCTCCGTTCATCTCCGCTGGTCACCCCAGGGATGAGAAGTGCTGCTGACCCATTGCGTCGGTGCTGGGTATCAATTGATCACCAGCCAGCTTCGTTTACTCCTCTATCAAGTGATTTATCAAGAGACCAGGGGACAGCGCAGGCGAAGCAAATGGATTTCATTAGCACGGCGCTAAAGATTTGGTACTTTAATAGAAGGAAAGCAGAGGAGGAAAATACAAGCGGTGAGTTCCCCGCGATGTTCTCATCCCACCTGCCTACAGGGCTGACAGCACAGCTGATAACGCATCCGTCTTTGCTGTGAAAGCCTCTGTCTGAAGACTCTTGCCTTTAGAAGAGCCGTTAGCACGTGAAAAGACTTGAAATTTGGATTAATTCCCTTGTTTGCAAGAGCCGGTGTTTCTCAGGGAACCCTAAAGGATGCAATAAAGACAAGAGATCTTTATTTCTGGAGTCGTCCAATAAGTTTGGGAGGCACATAGCTGGGACTTATATAGGAAGAGATGCTCCTGGTGGGTCTGGGATAATCGTAGAATGGGTTTGGCCAGAGAAGACCCTCGCTGCCCCTTCCCTGCTGTAAGGATGCTCACAGCAGCTTTCTGCCACCTCTTTATCTCCAGCAACAGAGGCAGGAGAGGGCAAGAAGATCCCGTCGTGCTCCCAGCAGGCTGAGACTGATGCTTTTGCCTCTCCGTTCCCGCAGGGCGCTGGTTCCTGCTGCTGAGGTTCCAACACCCCTAAGCAAGAAGGGAAGAGCAGCCGGTTCCTACGCACCAACAAACCCACCGCTCCCCTCCTGCCCTCCATGGCAAAGATGGAGGAATAACACTGAGCTGCTCAATCTCCCCTCCTCAAGCTATTTTCACCTTATAGAATCACAGAATCACCAGGTTGGAAGAGACCCATCGGATCATCGAGTCCAACCATTCCCATCAATCACTAACCCATGTCCCTCAGCACCTCGTCTACTCGTGCCTCAAACACCTCCAGGGAAGGGGAACCTTGTTGCTGCCGCAAGGAGCTTTTTGGCTTTCAAGAGATTTGGCTGAGGAAGCATGAAGGACAGGAGAGACGCTCTGAAATGTTTTCTCAAGCAATTAGAACTGTAGAGAAATCAATGCTCAAACATCATAGAATCATAGAATGTCCCCAAGTGCCACGTCTACCTGGTTTTGAACCCCTCCAGGGATGGAGCCTCCTCCACTGCCCTGGGCAGCTTCTATCATGGTTTCACCACTCTTTCTGTAAAGAAATTTCTTCTAATATCCAACCTAACCCTCCCCTGACACATCTTGAGGCCACTTGTTACCTGGGAGAAGGGACCAGCACCCACCTTGCTCCAACCTCTGCTCAGAGAGAGGGATGTGAACGAAACCACAAGAGCTCAGAGCCGTGCCCCCAGCTGTGTGTTCCCATCCCTGTGACCCCTTCTCTGCAGAGCCACAACGTCTCCCCACATGTAAAATCCACATCCAGCCGTCCAGCGGGGGACATCTCATTTCTTTGGGTGAACTTCATCCAGATTTCCAGCAAAGTCGCGCTAATCATGATGAATATCAGGGAAATTCAGTAAAGAAACACTTCATAAATCAAAACAATTTAAAACTCATTAGCATTCAGAGCAGATAGAACCCTGATTTTACACCACGCTCCATTTTTGTGGTTGTTTGTTTCTACACACCCCGAAGACAACCGCTCTGCACCAAAGACATTCATTTTCATTACAAAGCTCCAGGCAGTGAATCAATTTTACCTGAGTTGTGTTCAGCTGCAAAATAGGAGCAGCAGAGCAAAATCTAACGGCTGCGCAGGCAGGTGGTCCTGGATCTACCCGGCTCTCTGCCGTCGCGTCACAAAGCCCCTCACCAGAAACGCTTTTCTTTCCTCACAACATGGTTTATCACAGAAACACAAAATCATGGAACAGGTTGGTTGGAAGGGACCTCAAAGCCCATCCAGTTCCATACCAGCCATGGGCAGGGACACCTCCCACTGGATCAGGGGCTCCAAGCCCCATCCAACCTGGCCTTGAACCCCTCCAGGGATGGGGCAGCCACCCCTGCTCTGGGCAACCTCTTCCAGGACCTCCCCACCCTCACAGCAAAACATTTCTTCCTAAGATCTCATCTCAATCTCCCCTCTTGCAGCTTCAAACTGGCCCCCCTCATCCTCTCCCTGCACCCTGTGATCCAGAGCCCCTCCCCAGCTTTCCTGGAGCCCCTTTCAGCGCTGGAAGCTGCTCTAAGGTCTCCCCCAAGCTTTCTCTTCTCCAGGCTGAACAACCCCAACTCTCT
This sequence comes from Piaya cayana, assembly GCA_013389865.1. Taxonomy (NCBI): domain Eukaryota; kingdom Metazoa; phylum Chordata; class Aves; order Cuculiformes; family Coccyzidae; genus Piaya; species Piaya cayana. Next base: position 6,462 of record WAAB01008203.1, read on the forward strand.
CAGCCTGGCCTCATAGCAGAGGTTCTCCAGTCCTCCAACCATCTTCGTTGTCTCCTCTAGACCTGTTCCAACAGTTCCATCTCCTTCCTCTGTTGGGGATTCCAGAACTGGACACAGGACTTCAGATGGGATCTCACAATTTAGCATTCAGAGAATCACAGAATCACCAGGTTGGAAGAGACCCACCGAATCATCAAGTCCAACCATTCCCATCAATCACTAACCCATGTCCCTCAGCACCTCGTCCACCTGCACCTTAAACCCCCCCAGGGAAGGTGACTCAACCCCCTCCCTGGGCAGCCTGTTCCATTGCCTAATGACCCTTTCAGTGAAGAATTTTTTTCAGCATTAGCAGCCCCAGTGGTTGCATGAAGTGAAAGTCTCTCAGTATCAGGTCCTGCACCCCCTGGTTCACCACAGTTGGGTGCTCGTGACCTATTTATAGGCTGGAGGAGAAGCCACCACGACAGGGACAGCCCAGCTCACCGAGACACTCGAGCACGAGGGCAAAGAGGCCGCTGCCAGCGGGCTGCAACGCTCTCACCTCCTTTTATCCGCACGACCCAGCAACGATCCCACTCTTCCCATGACAATAGTTGAGCTCCCGCCAGCTCACAAGACATTTTTTAGCGAGTCGCACTTGGCCGAGTCGAACGCTTTACTATATTCAAGATATATGAATGTCGACCGCCTTCGCTTCATCCCCTAATTTAGCAATTCTATCAAAAATGTAATTAAGTTTGTCTAGCATGATTTGTTCTTAATAAGCCTGAGCTGCTTGCGGTTCTGTTATCCTCTTGGTGTTTCTCGCTATTAATATTTGCCCAGCAAATTTGCTGGGATTTGAAATGAGATTCATATAAACTCGCCTGTATTACCTAATTAATAAACAATACTAATACACCAGCAGAAGCAAACGAGCAGTGGCCAACGCTCGGGCTTGCTGGCTAATTAATTCTGCCCCCGCTCCCCTCTGCGGGAGCAGATACCAGCTCATCAATACAGGCACCGGGACGCCAGCAGGTTCTAACGTGGTCCTAGACCGAGAAGGGGCGAGAGGTCAGAGGAGATCAGAGCTGCTTTGGTGCCCCAGAGCAAAACCATTATCAAACCCCTCAAACACCTCCAGAAAAAGAGTTTAAGGGGAAGACAAGAATGGCTCAAAAACGAAAATCAAACGGCTTTTGTGTTTGGTGGAAAGTTGGCATTTCAGCAGGATGAAAACCCGTGCAGGGAACCGAGCAAACAAAACAAATCCAACAACAAATTGCAGGAGAAGGTTGCTCAGAAGGTCTTTGATTTACTTTTCCAGTTTAAAGTCAACGTTTCCTGCAGACGCTCTCTGCATCCAGCCTGGTCCCTCCAGCGGCATCAGACGTGCCCGGCCTGGGGTGGGGAAGGAGGTGCCGAGACCAAGCCTGGAGGCCCTGGTTGGACTTGAGGAAGGGACAGAGCCCACAGCCAAACTTCAAGGGCAAGATCATAGAATCATAGAACAACCAGGTTGGAAGAGACCCACCGGATCATCGAGTCCAACCATTCCCACCAATCACTAACCCATGTCCCTCAGCACCTCATCCACCTGCACCTTAAACCCCTCCAGGGAAGGTGAGTCGACCCCCTCCCTGGGCAGCCCATTCCATGCAAGAGCAGGATTGCTCCTTTGCACTTAAAAATCCGAGACCATCGATCTCTGTGAGCTTCTCTGTGAATCAAATCCATTCATTTTGATCATCTGCCCCAAGACCCCCCCCTTTCCCCCAGGTCAGGCCTGCAGCCCTTTCTCCAGCACCCAGAATTGGCGAGAGAGGACTCACTGCTCCTTGCTCTCCTCCTGGCAGCCGCTTTGTGCCCCTGCCCCGCTCTGACGCATTTAAAGGTGCATTTATAGCACAAAGTAGATGTTTACAATTTATAATGGTGTTCCAATTATGGGCTGGGAAAGTGCCTGGAATTGAGCCTGTCTCCGTTATTTATGGGCGGTGTAATCCTAACCCAATAGATACCTCTCGCGGAGAAAGCTAACATTTTTCACCGGAGCATGAAAAGCAATACTTCATGCTAATAGAATCGGTTATCAGAGGGAAATAAGCCTGCAGAGCCAGCTCGACAGCTTCCCGGAGAAGAGAGTCTTAAAGCGCAGGGATCCAGAGGTCTCAATCAGCAGCGAGGTGCTAAAATCAGAGTGGTTTGGGTTGGAAGAGACCTCAAAGCCCATCCAGTTCCACCTCCAAAGCCGCAATTTAGGGCTAACAAACCTTGTCTTGACTCAGTTTTCTCAGACTGGTCCGTGATCGACTCCTTTAAGAGCCCTTGCCCAGGATGCAGGGGCTAACGGGCCTCCAGCACGGGGAAAATAGACGCATAAAATACAGTTTCAGCTCATTAACATCCACTGGGAGCCGAATGCTTGAATAAACCCTCTCCGCTCTTCTCAAACGTCTCCCCCAAGGGTACCTGCTGGGCTGCGTGGAGAGCAGCGCTAGTGGAGCAGTCATCTCCATCTCAATCTTCCTGACCTTGATTTTGCACGACAAGCTGCATACTTAATTAATTAAAGAGAAAAAAAAAAAAAAAAAAACAACCCACCGCTCCTTCTAAAAGGCCATTATTTTAATTTTGACAGGTAATTACAAGAGAAGAAATGATAAATCTTCCCGAACACTGTTTGGCTTTAGCGGAGGCATTAATTACGGGTGTTTTAAAGCTGAGGCTGGATGTAGCTGAAGACACAGCAATAGATGACGAAGTGCTTGAGACCACATTGAGCAGGACCTCCCGACAGGCAGCTTCATCGCTACAGCTCTCCCCACGCTGCAGGGAGGAACGTGCTCTTCAGAAGCTCCGGAGTGAAAGGGAGGGATGGAAATGGCTAGAAAATCCCCTAGAGAAACTCCTAACGGCATCACACACTTGGCCTCTGGAACTCATTGCCATCATACATCATCTGGAAGCACTTAAAAAGGGATCACGAGTTTATGCAGATAAAAGGAAAATACGGAGTTATAAAAAAAGGGGAAAAAAGAGAAACGAGATGATCTGTGAACAGTGGAAATGGTTGGACTCGATGATCCGATGGGTCTCATCCAACCTGGTTATTCTGCGATTCTATGAAATAAGAGAGGCTGATTTCTCATGTATTAGTGAGCTCAGCCCCTTAAATAGGCACCTCCCAGCAACACAGACTCATAGAACAGTTTGACTCAGAAGGAGCCTTATAGATCATCTAATTCCAACCCTCAGCCATGGGCAGGGACACCTCCCGCTAGATCCCATCCAACCTCGCCTCGAACACCTCCAGGGACACAACAACCAAAACTTCTCTAGGCAACCTCTTCCCGTGCCTCCCCACCTTCATCATAAAGAATTTCCTCCTTATTTCTAGGCTAAATCTTCCCCTTCAAATTTAAAGCCTCTCCCCCTCATCCCATCACTCATTGCTTTTCTTGTAGACCCCCTTCAGGTGCTGGAACTTTGGTTTATTGTCCTCACCTGCACAAAAAAAGGCTCAGACAGGTGTTTCAGGGCTCGCAGAAAGGACATTTTTATCCCTCAGTCGTTGAAGGGCTTCAAACCTCTTAATTATATGCAATTCCGAGCAGTTTGAAGAAGCCAAACAGCATTGGCACCCTCTGTAACAATTTACACACACAAAAAAGCATCTTCCAAGTGTCTCTTTTATGTGGTTTTGCCTATAATCATGGCAGAGAGATAAAATCCTGTAATTTATTTTCACTAATACAGTCAGGCAGCGATTGATGTCTTTTATGAGGGTGAATACGTCTGCGGGCTGCGCTAATGTTTATAGGCTGGTAAATTGGATTTATGGGGAAGAGTCAGCGCCGCTGTTGGTAAGGGCCCCGTGTCTCCAGGAGAGCTGAAATCACGGAACGGGTTTGGGGTGGAAGGGACCTTAAAGATCATCTAGTTCCAACCTCCCACTGGATCAGGGGCTCCAAGCCCCATCCAACCTGGCCCTGAACCCCTGCAGGGATGGGGCAGCCACCCCTGCTCTGGGCAGCCTGGGCCAGGGCCTCCTCACCCTCAGCAGGAAGAATTTCTTCCTAATGTCTAATCTAAATCTTCCCCCTTCCAATTTAAAGCCATTCCCCTTTGTCCTATCACCTCAGGCCCATGGAAAAGGCCCCTCTCCAGCTTTCCTGGAGCCCCTTTCAGCCTTGGGAGCTGCTCTAAGGTCTCCCTGGAGCCTTCTCCAGGCTGAACGACCCCAACTCTCTCAGCCTGGCCTCACAGCAGAGGTTCTCCAGCCCTCAGGTCATCTTTCTGGCCTCCTCTAGACCCGTTCCAATAGTTCCATCTCCTCCTTCTGTTGGGGATTCCAGAGCTGGACACAAGTGATTTGCACTGATGAGGTGAACATCCACTGAGCTCTCCCAGCTTCTCAGAGCTCAGCTCACTCTCATTTCCCCCAGCTTGACCCCAGCAGGTGACGGGGGTTTTTTTTTTGCTTTTCAGGCAGTTTGATCCAAACAAGCACAAATCTCAAGGAATGAGGTTGAACGGTTGGACTCGATGAGCCGGTGGGTCTCTTCCAACCTGGTTGTTCTATGATTCCATGAATTCAGTTGCTCCTTCTGCTCTCGGCCCCAGAAATAACAGGTCTGCTCACCCCGGGAGGATGCGCTGGCTCCACTCAGCTCTTTCTGCCCTCCTTTAAGGCCATGGGAGGTGCTGGGAAGGGGGCAGTGAGGCCGTGTCCCCCTCGGTGTGGGACAGGAGGATCCTCTGGCTGTGTTTGTTGTCCCCTCCACGCACAGTGACCCTGTAGAACCAGGGAAAGGTGCAAGAAGGGGTTTATGGCTCCAGCAACTCAGCCTGAGCTCAGGAACCATCCGAGCACTGTGGTGCTTCAGCGCCCTCTTGTGACTGAGCTCAGAAGGTTCACGAACGGGCTGAGCTGGGAGAGATGCTGATGCGAAGGTGCCCTCAGCTGGTCTGGGGAGAGGGAAGGAGGTTTTCCACGGGGATCAATGCACTTAGCGTGATCCTGAGGGAGAGGATCCTGGAGCAGGAGGCCTGAGCACCACACAAAGGCAGAGACACACCTGCACACACGTGCACACACATGTACATACACGCACACACGTGCACACACACACTCACATACATGTACATACATGCACACACGTGCACATGAACACGCTCTGTTCTACCCAGGGGTCGGGGGGCACGAAGTGGGCGTGGCCAGAGTAGGTGGGCGTGGTCCGCGTGTGGCCTGGGCTCCTAGGTGGACGTGGCCTCATAGCGTGAGTGACCCTCTGATTGGTGGAGGCTGGTGGTGGGCGTGGCTTCTCCTAGTGGGCGGGCTCCATTTGTTGTCTCTGTCGGAAGTAGGCTGGGTTATACTGCTGGGCGTGGTCATCAGGCGGGATGAGGATCGCTGATTGGCTGGGGCGCGGTAGGCGGGTCTTGACGGTGCCTGTTGATTGGAGAGTATGTTGGTGGGCGGGGCCTGTGGGTGGAAGGGGATCGACGATTGGCTGTGCGGTCAGTGGGCGGGAGTTGTCGGTGGGCGGCCCCCGTTGATTGGCTGGGGGGCGGTGGGCGGAGCCGCCGGTTGGCTGGGGGCGGC
>WAAB01008204.1:0-14398 GCA_013389865.1 Piaya cayana
GTTATGATGGGATGAGAAAGTCCTACTGTCAGATATTTAGGAACCAAAGCAAATCAAAATTGAAAGGCTCTGTTTTCATCTTGGAACAGACTAAGACCCCACATAGTAAAATGTGCAAAAGTTTAGTTTTATGCACGTGAAGAGTTCCTGCTGAGTTTACTCTTCCAGCGAAGTCAATTGATTTATCTGAGAAAACAAGCAAATCCCTCTTCTCTAGGGGGAATACAGCCGACTGCAAACCGCGTCAGCTACGGCCGGCTTTATAGAGGTGCAATTTATATTCATTGTTATGAGCAACTCCAGGACTGGCCGTCACGGGATTATTCATCTGTGTTAAATTGAGGAGGTATATAAATGTTTGCAGGTTTGGGGTTTCGCTGAACTATAAATCCACTTAAGCCACTGGAGCCTCCCTGTAAATCAGCGAAGAGAGAGGGACCTGGAGCTTAGCTTGGACGCATTCTGCTAAGCAAGGATGCCGGTCTGTAGCTTATTTAAAATCAGATGATGCTACAGACTGAAAGAACAGGCTTGAAAAATTCTTCACAACCCCCAGAGTGCACTCAGAGTTCTTTCCAAGCCTGCCTCACGCTGCGTATGCTCATCCAAAGACCAATGCAAACTGCACCCCTGTAAGAGACTGATTTTTTTTTGGCCTTAAAGCACTTGTTTCGGCCACCTTAAATCTTGGTTGAGACTGTAGCAGAGGCAGTATCCTCCAACGCTTTATCTTGCTCTCACTAACAGCCTAGCTGCACTTGCTGCCCGAAAAGCCCCTCTTGGTAGAAGCAGCACCCCCAAACTCAAGTCCAGACCTTCCCTAGAAGCAGCACTGTGCAGGCCCACCAAGAAACTATAAATAACACCCTGGAGGAGGGGCCATTTGTATGCCCATCAGCCTGGAAGGACTTTTTCAGTGGTGGAGCCTTGGGGTGGTGTGTGTTTGCTATTTTTATTTTATTTCCTCTTTATTTCTCTCCTTTCCTTCATTTTCCTCCTCCTTATTGTTCCTCCTGAGGGTCTGATAAGCCAACATTTCCTATTTCCAAGACTTTTGCCTATGGGAATATCTTTTAAACCAATCATTGGTGGTGTTACCGTAACCAGCCGACAGGAGCACCTAAATCTACAGGGTGTCCCACAGCCCAGATTGGGCTGCAACAACCCCTTCCACAACCATCAGCATAAACCACTGCTCTATAAAACCAGGTTATCATACAAACCATGGTCCACAGAAAATTCCGTGGCTATTGCCTCCTCAAGCAGATTGACTTGGTTTTCCAATCAATCCACAACTTCATTAGATCCTTCAGGAGAATGAATTTCCTAAATCCTAGCTCCTTCACTGGCAAATGTGACCAACCACCATCGCACCATGCACCTCTAGTTCTGGAAACAGAGTCTTCCGCTCACCGAGTTCTGAATGAAGAAGTGGCAATATTGGGAAGCTTTCGCTGGAGAAGAACCATCACGAGAGCTGTGGAGAAGGAACACAGGCAGAGCCCAGCTTGCGGTTCTTTCTGAGAGATGAGCAAATCAAAGAGCAAGGAAGGAACACACACGGGCAGATTACATCCTTCAAGAGAGAAGCACATGAATAGATGAAGACCCATGGGAAAGAGGACCACCAGGAGACGGCCTCGGACGATGCCTTTTGCGCTCTCGCAACCCAAAAATCCACGCGGATCTGTTGGAACGAGTCCAGAAGAGGCCACAGAGATGATCCGAGGGCTGGAGAACCTCCTGTGTGAAGACAGGAGTTGGGGTTGTTCAGCCTGGAGAAGAGAGGGCTCCAAGGAGAACTTAGAGAGACCTTCCAGCACCTGCAGGGGCTCCAGGAAAGCTGGAGAGGGACTGTTCACAAAGTCTTGGAGTGATAGGATGAGGGGGAAAGGCTTTAAATTAGGAAGGGGATGATTTAGATTAGACATTAGGAAGGAATTCTTCATGCTGAGGTTGATGAGGAACAGGTTTCCCTGGGATGTCGTGGCTGCCCCATCCCTGGAGGGGTTCGAGGCCGGGTTGGATGAGGCTTTGAGGAGCCTGGGGTGGTTGGAGGTGTCCCTGCCCACGGCAGGAGGGTTGGAACTGGATGGGCTTTGAGGTCCCTTCCAACCCAACCCGTTCCGTGATTCTATATTTTCATCCATGATCTGGATGCAGGAGTTTGCTGGTGGGAACAAACTGGGAGGTTCTGTTGACAAGAGACTTTGGAGAGGAATCAAGCCAGCTTGGAGCGTTGGGGAGGGTCAACCTGGACATGAGGGAGCGTTTGGTTGGACTCGATGATCCAGTGGGTCTCTTCCAACCTGGTGATTCTATGATTCTATCACCCTCTGCCTTCATCCAGGAAAAGAAGGCAAAGATCCTGACAATGCACTTGAAAGACAGGGACTCCAGTGAAGCACTACGAACAAAATGCCATCTGTGCTCCTCATCTCCAAGAGCACCTTTTTACATAACTTCAGCTCCATATTTGCTTGGTTTATATTGTATTTTATGCATTTGGCTCCTATCTCCACTTACGCAAGCCCCACCTACGGTGAAAATGGTGCTGCTTCTGCATAGGGTGAGAAAACCCAAGGGCAAACAGTAACTAAAGGAGCAGAGTTCTGACAACCAGACCCAGTCCCGCAGCAAAGTGAATTAACACAAAGCATTTCCAGCCGTTCAGCAGTTTCTAGTGCTGCCCCTCCAGCACCTTAAAAGCTGCATTTGCACATCGTGCTGTGCCCTCAGATCTTCATTAAGAAATTCCCCATCAGCAGAAGAGAAGATTCTTCTTCAAGTAGAAAAATAAAAAGATTCAGGCCAGATAAAAAAAGAGAAGTAAAAGTTTGCCATTTATTTAATAGGAAAACACCGTTTTTGTGTGGGGCCTCCTAATCTCTAGCCTAAATCTCCCCTGGCGGAGCTTGAGGCCATTCCCCCTCGTCCTGTCCCTTGTCACTTGGGAGAAGAGGCCAGCTCCCTCCTCTCCACAACCTCCCTTCAGGTAGTTGTAGAGAGCAATTTACTTTTAACAACGTAAGCCAAAAATAAAAGGAATAGGCTTCTGTCCCTCATTATTGCTGCTGTGATGAGGCAGAAAAGCAGCCTCTCTCTCCAGCTCTCCAAGCTGATGGCAAAGCCTTTCTCTAAATTTTAAAGTTATTTGCAGATCTTGTGCAATGAATTAATAATTAATCAGGGCTTAGTAGAAAGCTCGTGGGAGCCAGAGTAACCAATCCCGTCGACCGAAATGAACAGTAGATGAGACCCTTGCTAATTAATATATTAAATATATACTCTGTGATGTTAAGAAAGAAGCGCATTGCAGTCCCAAGTACTTCACGCTGTAGTCCCCTGTGATGTTAAGATCTGAGACTGTCTCACTTTCACGTGTCTCTAAAGCTCGATTAAAACCAATGGCTTGTGTCGGCACATGATGGAATGCTGGTGGCACCCAAATTGCTCATACAACATGGAATGTGTTGGTTTGAGGGAGGGAGGGCATCTCTAGCAACCTGTCCATTGTTTCCCTCACCTGCTTTCTTGGTCTGCCTCTCTGCACTGGTGGCAACGGGAAAGTTTGCTCACCAGAGCTACAGGGCACCCAGCGTCCCCTCTTTTGGATGACCAAATTGATATTAAAATTTTGGTTTGCTTTATTTCCCTGAAGACTTTTTGAGTGAAATCCTTTGACGGGAAGGAAATCTTGGTCTGCAAACAGATTCGAACCAGTAAGTTGAAGAAGAGAGATTCTCTCATCTCCCATTCATGGGTTCTTCATGTGGTTCTTCTTGGGCACTGGAACAGGCTACCCAGGGAGGTGGTTGATTCACCTTACCTGGAGGTGTTTAAGGCACAGGTGGACGGGGTGCTGAGAGACATGGTTTAGTGTTTAATAGGAACGGTTGGACTCGATGATCCGGTGGGTCTCTTCCAACCTGGTGATTCTATGATTCTATAACAAATTCAACCTCATTGTTACGTGTGCTTTCTACAAAAGTTCTGGATTTTTTTCTAAACCTGTTGGATTGAATTCCGGTTTTATTTACACTATTATGAATGAAGAGTAAGAGCTGGATTCAACTGGGACAAGGTACCTATACTGGGATCCAAAGTCACCTTCTTCCCGCTTCAGTTCTCTTATTTCTCCTGCCCTTGGTGTCCCCATTAAGGATCAGGTCAGGACCATCCAAATTAATTGAAATGCTCCTTATTCTTGTATTTAAAAAGTACTGAAGTAATCCTAGGGAGCTACTTCCCAGTTTTATTCTTCCGTCACTAACCTTTTCCAATGTATGACACCCCTGTACTCGTCATCAGTGAGGCCACACCTCGAATCTTGGGTTCAGTTTTGGGCCCCTCACTCTAAGAAGGACATTGAGGGGCTGGAGCATGCACAGAGAAGAGAATGGAGCTGGTGGAAGATCTGGTGAACAAGGGTTTTGAGAGGCTGAGGGACCTGGGGCTGTTTAGTCTGGACAAAAGGTTGTACTGAAGTGGGTGTTGGTCTCTTCTCCCAAGTGACAGGTGAAAGGATAAGAGGAAATGGCTTCAAATTGTGCCAAGGAAGGTTCAGATTGGACATCAGGAAAAATTTCTTCAAGGAAAGGGTTCCCAGGCCCTGGCAGAGGCTGCCCAGGGAGGTGTTGGAGTCCCCATCACTGGTGGGGTTTGAAAGCTGGGCAGATGAGGTACTCAGGGATCTGGTTTAGTAGTGGACAGGGTCAGTTGGAGTCGATGAGCTCAGAGGTCTTTTCCAACCAAACGATTCTATGGTCTGTTCCAAATGGCTGGTGAAGGGGCTGGAGAACAGGCCTTATGAGGAGCAGCTGAGAGAGCTGGGGGTGTTTATCGTGGAGAAGAGGAGGCTGAGGGGAGACCGCATTGCTCTCTGCAACTACCTGAAGGGAGGTTGTGGAGAGGAGGGAGCTGGGCTCTTCTCCCAAGTGACAGGGGACAGGACGAGAGGGAATGGCCTCAAGCTCCGCCAGGGGAGATTTAGGCTGGAGATGAGGAGGAAGTTTTTTTACGGAAAGGGTCATTAGGCATTGGAATATGCTGCCCAGGGAGGTGGTTGATTTGCCTTCCCTGGAGGTGTTTAAGGCACGAGTAGACGAGGTCCTGAGGGACAGGGTTTAGTGTTTGATGGGAATGGTTGGACTCGATGACCCGATGGGTCTCTTCTGACCCGGTGATTCTGTGATTCTGTGAAGAGGAATGAATCATAGAACCATAGAATGTCCTGAGTTGGAAGGGACCTACAAGGACTGCTGAGCCCAACCCCTGTCCCTGCACAGAACAACCCAAACATTCACACCGTGGGGCTCAGGGCATTGGCCAAATGCTGCTGGAAGATTGTCAAGCTTGGGGCTGTGGCTGCTTGCCTGAGAGCTGGTTCCAGTGCTCCACCACCCTCTGGGGGAAGAATCTTCTCCTGATGCCCAACCTAACCCTGGTGCATCTTCCTGCTGTTCCCTGCAAAACACTCATTCACCCTGATGCAAGAGAAAATCATCAAGTAGATAGATGTGGGGACAGTCAGGAAGACAGGGTGGCTTCACTTGGGTAGACTAAGGCTCCTGGGTAGGACTTGTAGGGATTTGGTGCCCATGGAAAAGTGTAAGACCAAAAAATGTAAGAGAAGTCTCCTTCCTCCCCTGCAACAGCCCTGTGCACCAGCACGTCACTGAGTACTTAGCAGAGTTAGTTTGGTTTTCAGTCATGCCTGTGAGGCTGCCTCCTGTGGATTTGTCTAAATGCTTTCACACCCTGCTCACACTTCTGGTCTTCACATTTCTCTGTGCAAATGAGGTCCACAATTCCTGCGTGCACGGCATGAAAAAAACCATCCTTCTTTTGGTTCCTTTGGTTCTTTTGGCTTCTTCGCTTCTGACTACCCTCGGAAGCATCAAAATAACTCGAGAACTGCAAATGTAGTTCTTACCCAGAGATAAATGAATTAGTAAAACCACATGAACAGACTTTTCCTTCAAGATTTTCACCACACTCGGTGAAGTGCAGACACAGTCCCGACACAGAAACCTGAACTCCCATAGCATCACCCATACACAGTGAGCTGTAACGGCCACAAATAGAGTTTAGTTTTTGAACGTTAATATTTTCCTTTAAATAAACTGTTTGGGCAGAAAGAAAGATGATCTAGAGTTATAATTTTTCCTCTCTCTATCTACTCACACTTTAGAGCCTTAGCAGAACAAAAAGAATGAGACCTTCAGCCACAGGCTAAACTTGCACATAAAGCTAATCACAGAATTGTTTGGTCATGAAAGGCCTTTGAGATCGTTAAGTACAACTGTATCTGCCCGCTACTAAACCAGATTCCTGAGCATGTGATCTACCCATCTTTTAATCCCCTTCAAGGATGGGGACTCCACCACTTCCCTGGGCAACAGAAGGTGAGTTCTGCAGTCCGCAGACTGAAAACTGAAAGTGCAATACAAATAATTTCCTTTTTAATTGTAAGAGACGATGGGTACAAGGACAGTTCTTCATACCAGAAAAAAAAAAAAAGTTAAAAGATATACTTACGTAGGTGTGGATTTACAGGAGCTGGAAGACAGAAGAAGAATAAAATTAGCACAAAGGAGAAATTCTAATTAATCAATATTCAGACTATCTGTAATTTCCTGTTTTCCCTCCCCCTCAGGACTTTGATCACTGAGACAGCCAGGAAAACTGGTAAATCCCTCTTTTCACAATTTTTTTGGCTCCCCTGGTAACCCAAAGGCAATGATTTCAGTGAGNGTGATCTACCCATCTTTTAATCCCCTCCAAGGATGGGGACTCCACCACTTCCCTGGGCAACAGAAGGTGAGTTCTGCAATCCGCAGACTGAAAACTGAAAGTGCAATACAAATAATTTCCTGNGTAAATCCCTCTTTTCACAATTTTTTTGGCTCCCCTGGTAACCCAAAGGCAATGATTTCAGTGAGGAAAGGTAGCCTCTCCCATCAACAACATGTATGCTTCAGCGCATGTACCTCCAGCCTGGGGAACAAGATGTTGCAAACAAGCATCCAACCCAGTCTGTTGGCACAGATGTCGCATGGACAGAATTGTAGAATCATAGAAAGATCCCGCCAGAAGGGACCTCAAAGCCCATCCAGTTCCACCTCGTGCCATGGGCAGGGACACCTCCCACAGGATCAAGCCTGTGATCAAGCCTCCTTCAAGCCTCATCCAGCCTGGCCTTGAACATCTCCAGGTATGAGGCAGCCACCCCTGCTCTGGGCAACCTGGGCCAGGGCCTCCCCACCCTCATGAGGAACGATTTCTTCCTAATGTCTAATCTAAATCTTCCCCTTTCCAATTTAAAGCCATTCCCCCTTGTCCTATCACACCAGCCACTTGCAAAAAGTCCCTCCCCAGCTTTCCTGGAGCTCCTTTCAGTACTAGAAGCTGCTCTAAGGTCTCCCCACAGCCTTCTGGTCTCCAGGCTGAACAACCCCCACTCTCTCAGCCTGGCCTCCTACGGGTGGTGCTCCAGCCCTTGGATCATCTTCATGGCCAGGTACAGCTGCAAAGCAAATCTCCATGGTGATGCCTTTGTGTGGGAACCTAACACAAACTACAGAAGGGGTGAACTCATGAAATGCAGAGATTCTGCATCAGACCTTGCTCATGACTTAAAATCTCATTTTAGTGTTGTTCAAGGACAATTAACATAATGATTTACACGTTTGCTCAATGAATAGCACTACTTTGTAATTTCAGATGTCTGCACACGCATGAATCCTAAGAAACGGGCAGCACTTGCATAAGCACAGAAGCACAGTAAACTTGCAAGAAGAGGTTTGATCTCCTTAGACTGAGAAACACAGCCATGAAAAAGCATGAGAATCTTCTGGCACATAAATCCTCTTCTAGGGAGGACAGGCTTTAAAGAAATCCAAGATGAGGACAAAGGAAGGTGAAGCCTGTTGCTGCACAAAGCTGCCAGCAGCGCCAGCTCACCCTGTGCCTGCTGGAGGAGCCACATTGAGTGATCAGGACAGGGTCCTCAATGCTGCCTTCCAAGACAAAGGTGAACCAGTGCAGCATCTCACCTCTCTGTGTCCCCTCACCTCTCTGCATCCCCTCTGCCTCTCTGCATCTCCTGCCTCTCTGCATCTCTCCCACGTCTTTGAAGCCCTCCTGCCTCTCTGCATCCCCTCTGCCTCTCTGCATCTCTCCTGTCTCTCTGCATCTGACCCAACTCTCTTCATCCTACTCAGCTCTCTGCACCCCACCTCTGACCACTCCCCATCCCACGACAGGAGCAGCCCGTGCTGACCCTTCATCTTGGGAGGCATCACAAATCGTTTTGCCATCGCTGAGGAGAAGCCCTGAGACAATTTTGCTGAAAAACAAATCTCTCTCTGTTCGTTCCTGGATCTGTGGAATGCCCTGCATGACACGCAGGGCTGTTGGGTACCAGTAGTCTTTGGGGATACTAGGAAACTGGTACTTGCATTTCAGAAACCTTTGGCAAAATTACAAATCCCTCTACATCCGTAATTCTTTAATACTGAAATTCACTTACGAATACTTTAATAGGATGAAGCAGAACGAAAGTCAAACCTTGATAGTCCCTACAGGGCACTTCACCATGGGAATGGCTACCTGTGGTGTAAGTCCCGAGTAACATGTATAACACTAAAAACTTTGAATCAAGATAGAAAGAGAAATTAGTCTGAGGTTCTGTGCTACCTGTTTGCAGAGGGGTAGAATTCATCAGAGAATTGCTTGGTTGGAAAAGACCTCTGAGATCACTGAGTCCAACCGTCCCTGTCCACTACTAGACCAGATCCCTGAGCACCTCATCTGCCTGTCTTTTAAACACCTCTAGGGACGAGGACTCCGTCTCCTCCCTGGGCAGCCTCTGCCAGGGCCCGAGAACTCTCTGGGTGAAGAAATCTTTCCTGATGCCCAATCTGAACCTTCCCTGGTGCAGCTTGAGGCCATTCCTTCTCATCTTATCACCTGGAACTTGGGAGGAGAGACCAGCATCCACCTCACCACAACCTCCTTTAAGGTAGTTTTAGACAGTGATGAGGTCTTCTCTCGGCCTTCTTTTCTCCAGTCTAAACAATCCCAGTTCTCTTAGCCTCCTCTCATATCCCTTGTTCTCCAGCCCCTCACCCAGCTCCGTTCCCATCTCTGGATGTGCTCCAGCCACTCAATGTCCTTGGAGTGATGAGGCCCAAAAATGAACCCAGGATTCAAGGATTCACAAGTGCTGAGAACAGAGGCACAATCCCTTCCCTGCTCCTGCTGGCCATGCTGATCCTAATAGAAGCAAAAATCATAGAATCATAGAATCACCAGGTTGNTTGAGGCCATTCCCCCTCGTCCTGTCCCCTGTCACTTGGGAGAAGAGGCCAGCACCCTCCTCTCCACAACCTCCTTTCAGGTAGTTGTAGAGAGCAATGAGGTCTCCCCTCAGCCTCCTCTTCTCCAGGCTAAACAACCCCAGCTCTCTCAGCCGGAACACTTAGGAAACAGGCCCCTTCTGCTATAAGCACTTATGCACAAGAAACACAAGGATGCTAGGCCCTCGGCTGGAATTGCGTACTATTAACAAAAAAACTGAAATAAAAGATTATCTGCAAATCGTGGGGGCATCTGGCAACACCAGACTTCACCATGAGCATTGCTCCATGTTTTCTTGTTGCCCTTCCCGCATTCTGTTTACAAGACATAAACTCTTAGTTTGTGACCAAACAACAGATTCGGCAGAGCTCTCAGTTCAATTTTAAGTTTCCAAAACAGCTTTAAATTAGCGACTTTCCTGGTTTATCCTGCCTCCAAATGAACAGTGATTGTCCCTAGTGTAACCTTCTTAGGAAACTCAGTCATTATATTCTATTAGATAACCTTGTGGATTTTAACAGAAGTGTAACTTTCATTTTCCAAGAAACATTCATTTTGTGAGCGTCTCTGAGTGACTGAACTTGGAATTAGCTGAAATTGCTAGGAACTACATTTGCTGTTGCTTGATTTGTATCTAAATTTATGGACTTGTATGGAGGCTAACATCAGTGTGTAACCTTGAGTCACGCTGTTGAGGTTGTTCTCAGCAGAGCAAAAGGAGCTTCTTGCTAAAACAGTTCAAATTGATTGCCAAAAGCAGGAAAGTAAATGAAAATAATTAGGCTGAACTTACCTAACATCATAAACTATGAAAAAACCCACCGCAACCAAACAGAAGAAACAGAAAACCTACTCTTTAATGTTGCTGGAAGGCAATGGAGCTGTTGGAACAGGTCCAAAGGAGGGCTAGAAAGATTATCAGAGGGCTGGAACACCTCCTATATGAGGACAGGCTGAGAGAGTTGGGCTTGTCCAGCCTTGAGAAGAGAAGGCTTTGAGGAGACCTTAGAGCAGCTTCCAGTATTGAAAGGTGCTCCAAGAAAGCCATGGAGGGGCTTTTTACAAGGGTTTGTAGTGCTAGGATGAGGGGGAATGGCTTTACATTGGAAGAGGGAAGATTTAGATAAGACATTAAGAAGAAATTCTTCACAATGAGAGTGAGAAGGCCTTGGTCCAGGTTGTCCAGAGCAGTGGTGGCTGCCCCATCCCTGGAGGTGTTCGAGGCCAGGTTGGATGGGGCTGTGAGCAACCTGATCCAGCGGGAGGTGTCCCTGCCCGTGGGCAGGGGGTGAAACTGGCTGGGCTTTGAGGTCCCTTCCAACCCGAACCACGCTGTTATCCTAAGTGCGTGTCTAAAGGAACAAGAACTGCAGTTTTAATTGGCGTAGTTGGAGGTCTTTCCAGCCTGTTTGTATCAAATAGGCTGACACAGATTTATGCAAAGTGATGGAGATTATATTTAAACTGTTACTACGAGACGTATCTGGTTTGTGTTGGCCTCCAAAACACTCATTAGTGCTACTGAAATGGTTCTGTTTGTATTTACAAGGCAGCCTGTGCTCACTAGCAGAGTAACATATGTACCCACCAAAGAACTTGTCAAGCAATGTCTGGCTCTAATTATCAATGTCGCTCCTACTGTGACGATTGCTCTTTTCTCTCGTCCTTTCGTTGTGCAGAGGAGAATAATTCATGGCAGGCGAGGGATTCCCCTATGAAACGCTTCCACCATGGGCAAATTTTTCGTTCGTGGGATTGGATACTGCGGAGTTTTCGTGACGTATTTACAGCTCCTGCTTGCGATGGCAGGGAACGCTGAAAAGAGCTTATTACTGAGGTTTTCCTGTTTTCATAACCTCCTTATTTTGGATGCTCAGGTGGCTACCAACAAGTTGGGGACTGTGATTTTTATATATCGGCAATTTCCACATTAATCTCCAGTTGTGGGCTTAAATTTAAGATGCAATGTGCTCCGCATCATATAGACGGGAGTGCAACCCAATACAAATGCCTTCACAGGTAGGATTAATGTGGCTTTGGTGTGTCCAGTTCTGGAATCGCCAACATAAGGGGGATACAGAACTGTCAGAACAGGTCCAGAGGATGCTGGAAAGGTCCAAATGCTGCTGGGATATTGGCAGGCTTGGGGCTGAGACTGCTTCCCTTGGGAGCTGTTCCAGGGCTCCACCACCCTCTAGGGGAAGAACTTTTTCCTCATGTCCAACCTAACCCTCCTCTGGCCCATCTTTCTTCCATTTCCTCAGGTCCTATCACTGGTCACCAGAGAAAAGAGGTCGGCGCCTGCTCTTCCTCCTTCCTTTGTGAGGAAGCAGTAAACTGAGATGAGGTCTCCTCTCAGTCTCCTCTTCTCCAGGCTGAACAGACCAGGTGACTTCAGCTGCTTCTGATATGAATGGGGTGAAATCCTATTAGCCTCTCCAAGGGTTAAAAAAAACAGCAAAAATATGGTTGCCACATGAATCCTCACCAGCAACACAAACACATCAGTTCATTTTAAACCTAGGAAAAGAGCTTTTTCACTCTGAGGGTGATTGAGCACCTAACAGGTTGCTCAGAGAGGCTGTGAAGTGTCCATGCTTGACGTTCACAACCTGAACGGACGTGATCCTGGGTTCTGGTTCTCCAAAAAAGACGATTCCTAAAGCGGTGGGATGAGAAAGAAGGGCCAACACAGGTAGGGGGCAGTGAGCTTGTGTAGTACCGATCAAAACCGAACCCACACAGGCACACAAAATCCCACTGAAAATAGGGAAATACAAATGTTTTCCTCTTTGCCTGAGGTCTCAATTAGGAATAAAAACTTAATGGGAGAAAACCATTAAAAATCATCTTCGTTCTCCTTTCCAGAAACATTCTCGTCATGCCTTTTATTTCCTGGGTAACGTTTATAACTAATTCTTACGCCGATGCAGGCCTGCTGCTGCGCATCCTACTCACCATTAACTGCTTGTCTAAGACTACGGCATTTCGGATTACAAGTATTGGGTTCGCGCTGTAAAAACGTATGGGACATCGTTATTTTATAGCTGATGCTATAACATCCTCACAATTAGCATGGTAACAGTTTGCTGACACTACAGTCACCGGGTGAACGCTGAGATAAAAATGCGTATTTTAAGCTCGCTAAGACCCAGCAGTTCTGGGCTCCCTCTTCAAAGGGAAGTCACTTTAGGTTTCTCTTATTGATTAACATCTGGCTCGTCATTCCTGTAGCTGTGGATTTGTCAGCACTGAGTATCCCTCCGAAAGCATCTCTCCATCTGGGGCACGAGGCAACAGCTTCCTCTCTCCTGCGAGGCTGGAGGTTGCGTTGGCACCTCGTCAGCGCGTTTGAAATGGGACGCGATTCACATCCGCGTTGACGGCAGATTCGAGCAGGAAAATTTGCAGCAGACAAAACGCGTCCTTTGTGCTGGATGGGAATGTTCTTCCTGCCAGCTAGGGGAAATGCAAATCGTATCACGTTTCATTCAAACCTCAAACTCAGCATAGCCGAGGACCTCGATCAACCTCCTGAGACTTGCTGGAGTGCAACCACCACAAAAATCAAGCAGTAGCCACTGAGTAAAAGATGGGTTTCCCTCTCTCTTGTAGCTATGGTCAGTATTTAGGGGATGGGAGAAATGTTGAGGTCCATGGAAATGGGTAGTGGTTGCCTGCCAAGAGATGCCTGGAGGCACAGACGTCTCCCTGTCACAGACAGCAAGGTGAGACTGGGATTGCTGCAGAGATATCCCAGCTGCTTGAACGAAGCTTCTGCCTCTGATCACCTTCAGGAACAAGATTCCTAAAACTCATATCAGAAAACAGGGGTTTTTGCCTGGGTAAAGAGGCCCACCAAGGAGCCAAACTCCACCAGGATCTGCAGTAGAATGCCCATTTTAGAATCACAGAATCAGAGAATAGTTTGGGTTGGAAGGGACCTTTAAAGACCATCTAGTATCCACGGGCAGGGATACGTCCTGCTAGATCAGGCTACCCAAGGCCACGTCCAATCCAGCCTTGAACACCTTCAGGGATGAGGCAGCCACAATTTCCCTTGGCAACCTCTTCCAGGGCCTCACCACTCTCATCATGAAGAAATTCCTCCTTATGTCCAGTCTAAATCTGCCCCTCTCCAGTTTACACCCATTGCCCCTCGTCCTATCACTCCAGGCCTTTGTGAACAGTCCCTCCCCAGCTTTCTTGCAGCCCCTTCTGGTACTAGAAGGTCACTATAAGATCTCCTTGGAGCCTTCTCTTTTCCAGGATGAACAACCCAAACTCTCTCAGCCTGGCCTCACACAGAGATGCTCCAGCCTTCAGACCATCTTTGTAGCCTCCTCTGGACCCATTACATCAGCTCCATCTCCTTCTTATGTTGAAGATCCCAGATCCAGATACAATACTCCAGATGAGATCTTACAAGAGAGGAATAGACTGGCAGAATCACCTCCCTTGACCTCATTTGTGGGTTCATAGACATTAAACAAGTCCTTCATTTACTTGAGACTTTGTCTTCACGAGCTTTGGGAAGTGCAGACTTTGGAAACACTTTCCTATAACAGGCGAGACCTAAGATTCATCTATTACCATCATTAGCAGAGCTGGCATTTAGTGAAATTTGCAACTACATTCTTTAGCACTGATTGCTTAATGTAATTTTCCCCCTTGATATTAATACAGAGATAGAAATAATTTAGGGTGAGATTGAGTAGAGCTGAGCTAATAATTGACCATGATGAATCGCACATGCGAAGCACAAGACATTTAATTTCTTTTCAGAGTCTTTCACTATTTGAAATTATTTGACAATGATTTTTGAAAGCAATTCTTGGTCTGTATGTTGCTTTGGGGCCTTCTGCTGCACACAATGTCCTGCTTCGGGCTCTCTTAGGTATCTGTACAACACTACTTACTGTCAGATCCAGCCCGTGGAGCAATTGAACCGACAAGGTTAGCTATGACGTGACCAGTGTGTCACTTGCCTTTTGTGCCATGGAGTAGCAAGGTTCCTCGTGTTAGAATCATGGAA
>WAAB01008205.1:0-22728 GCA_013389865.1 Piaya cayana
CCATGATTTCTCTTTTTGACAGTATCACATTTAATTGATTTTTAGACAAGGTCATTACTGGTTACATGGAAATCCTATTTGTTTTATGGTTTACTGTAGCAGTTTAGTGTGCAAGATAAGTACTTTTAAAATATGAAACTTCATTGACATCCACAGCTGGACGTTATACAATACCATATGCATACATCTGGTATGTATAATACATTTTCCTTTGTGCTGGATGAAGGTGGAGGACTGTGAAGGACTCTGGTGCTAATGGAAACACATGGTATCACACTATGGTGTGAGATGCCTCAGGGCCAAATTCCTCTGCTCTGGAGGTGCACTTTCCAAACAGATATGCAGGTATAGTATTCTGGACATGTATACAACTTCTTGTCTTTCCATCAGGAGAGCTGAAAAAGATGAGAAAGGTGACTACTTCTGGCATCGCTCTCAGAATTTTGACCAAAGCAGAGCTATTGATGATACCAACGTAGCACAGTGTTACTGTAGACATGCATGGGTGAAGCAGATCACTGGAGAATTTGACCTCTAAAACAATCTGGCAATAAATTATTTAGATTCCTACTGTTGGCATCTAGCAGGTAAATTACAAATTAATTTGCATGAGAAAGACAAACCTGGGTCACCAGTCCAAGGAGTTAAATCCAAAATCTCTCCATAAGAACAGAATCAGAAGAAATATGTACAGATACCTGTTTCATAAAGTATTATTTTCCTTTTAAATGGAAATTAAATTATTTCTCATTTATTCTTGTGATATCTTGAGCTGGTTTGGGCCCATTGCTTACCTGGTTTACAAGAGACGTATTTCTCCTCTGGGCCAAATGTTGTACTCCCTGTAAAACAAAGGTTATGGCACTAACACAATCTACTTCCTTGAGGCTAAATTATACCCACAGTTTCTTGAATGCAAATCAGTGGCATTACACATGGGTAACTGAAAACTGGATTCACCCTTGAGTGCTCAGTTCAGTTAAAATAATTTTTCAGCTTTCCTGATGATGGCTAAGAAATCATCCAATCTCAGTAGTATAGCTACCTTTTATTCATTATTCCCTTAACAAATATAACATAAGGGTTGCTTATAAATATACTAGTTTTAGTTTAAAATTGCTGTTGAAAGTCACTGCTTTACAAACAGTATAGTGAAAGCAATATCTGAAAGCTCATAATTAGCCATTCCCTTTGTTCAAAGAATATAAAGTAGACTGTTTTCAGATAAAAAGAGATTGTATCCCAGGTTTTTTTCTGCATTTTTTCATGTGCTTGTAACTGGTTTATGGCAGTATACTAGTTACCATTCTTGATTATCATCATTATTTCCTGTGCATTGTCTCTTGTACTTCATATCCAGTGCTGCCTTCCTCTGAGCACAAATAATTCAACTCCCCACTGTAAATCCTTTCTAATTAGGTTATTTCTGTCTTTTAATCTCTTACTCTGAGAGCCATTAATGATTTTGAACTGAGACATGTGTAATTTGTAATAATTTAGCTTATCTGGCTTTAAAAGACCACTTGTTTTCCTTTTAATCTTTAACAACCTGGTTTGGATTTAAGACTGTGTGCAGTAAATGTCAAAGGTAGACAAAATTTTAGTTACATTAGGCGATTTCTAACCCTGTGTTGATACCTCCAGCTGCAAAGTTTATATGCCACGCATTAATGAATTAAAAAATACAACCCCAAACCAAACCATAAAGGCTGGGGGGATTAAACGAT
Organism: Piaya cayana; assembly: GCA_013389865.1. NCBI lineage: Eukaryota > Metazoa > Chordata > Aves > Cuculiformes > Coccyzidae > Piaya > Piaya cayana. Next base: position 1,728 of record WAAB01008205.1, read on the forward strand.
CATGGTAATAGTAGGTTTGTATGCGCATTAATGGCTGTATGGCTGTACCAACTACCAAACTTCGAGTTATTCTCTCACCTGTTTGAAATGGTTGCTTCAGCCTATTTTTTCCATGATGAAATATCTCAGATTACTGGAAATTTCTTGAATCAAATCTTTCAGAGATTGTTGTGGACTGCAGATGAAATCCATCAAGCAGCTTTGAGTGTAGCTGGTTTGATTAACTATGTAGAAATTTGTTTTATTGGAAAACAATAGTGAATAACTTTAGTCATATCGCAAAATATGATCAATATATTAGACAGTTAATGGAAGTCATAGAAGAAAGTTCAAGGATTTAATTAGTTTTCAAGGTCTTGTCAAATTAGATTGCTAGACAATCCTCTGCAATCCTCTCCAACAATCAAGTAGTGTTTAAAATCTCAGTACAATTGTCATATGCTATAGAAGCCTTTAGAATTATTTAATATATATATATATTTATTGTTAACCCATAGTCTTAAATGGAAAACTATACATGCTTTGAAATTTTCTAGAAGACCATCGTCAAAGAAGACGACCTTCAAAGAAGAAGAATTCTTTATTGAAGTACATTATTTTACTCAGTAAGCTCTGTCAAAACTCTGGAAAAGTTACTATATTTTATATCACTTCTTCCTATATGGATAAAGACTTTTGCTGCCAACAATTTCTGGTTTTGCTACCTCTTTGAAACAGCCATAAACTCACTTATAGGTTCCTACAATGCAATGTGTATTGCCCTACTTCTAGAATATGTCTGGGTGTTACTGTGTTTAAAATTTGGCTTCAGTTAATCAACCATTTATGGTAAGATAGGGGCATTTAGCAAAGTGGATATTTACCCTAAACATGAATGGTCCATTTACTAAAATGAACTTAAAAGGATTTTCTTGGCAGTGACAGAAGCAGTCAATTAGTATTTGTTTGTAAAGGCTTGGTTACATCAAAGTGGAGAGGTTTTGTTGCAGTTAAGTGCAACAAAGGAAAAGAAGTTTCAGATGTTTTTTGGTTTATTTAGTCTTCTCCTCTATGCAGCCAAACAAGCCTGTGAAACTCTGAGTGCTACCAAGGGTGCCAGTTCACATAAAACAGCACTTAAACATATGTTCAATTACACTAGACTTCAAATCAAGCATGTATTGAGAGTGCATTGTTTTGAGAAGGATGAGCAATTTTCAGTTGCAGTTGCCCATGACTTCTTTGAAAGAATAATTTTACACACAGTCAAATAGACTGGATTAATCTGGAGCAACTTGAGAAAAATAGCATCAAAAGTGTTTAGAAGAGATGACATAGTGACTCACTTATGCCCATCTGTGAAGAACACTGTTGATTTCTTACTAATGTCGCCATATTTGAGAATTTAGACAAAGTAGAAAAGAAACGCCTTGTAAATGGGCATATAGAGGTTTAGAAAAATACACTATGAGCAAACCCAGATTTAACTGTAAAAGGAAACAGCTTTTTTTTCCTAAAAAAATGTTTTTGTTTTTTTTTTTTTTTTTTTACTGTTTTCAAGCCTGTCAAGTCTTGACCTGGACTAAATTCCAGGTGTCAGTAATTTTACATATGTCTTTGAACTAAGGTTATTTTTAACAGTGCATGGAGTTGTGACCATGCCGAGCGCATGACTGGTGAGGTTTCCTCCTTGACCAGATCTTCTTTGCAGTCTCCAGCAGTCTGAGCTGTGCTGGACAGGGACTGATGACAGTCAGTTGCAGCCCAGCCACCTCAGGTGCCGCCCTAGGCCTGGCTGGTGTCCCACTAGGAAGGCAGTGACCCTCCAGCAGGGGCTGGCCAGCCTCAAGTGAAAGTTCAGCTCTAGAGCCAAGGGGCATCATGTGCATGGAGAACCTGGAAAAGGCTTATCCCTCACCTTTCTCTTGGCTTAGCTATTTTTCACAAAACTTTCTCTAAGGTGGCACTAGTATGTAATTTGAGAGCACAGCCTGACTGCTATGGTTGGTTCCTGTTGGGTAAAATAATGATGGGTACCAAGTGCCTTCCTACTGGCTGTGTGAACCTGCAAAGCATAGTGATCCCTTTCTAAGCACAAATCCTTTCACTTTGAGAAGTGACACTGTCTAGGGAGTGGGAAAATATGTTGAAATGCCTTTCTATGCTGTGAAAGTCTTGGAGAAAATTTGTTTGTGGGAAAATAAATGGATCTGACCATTACTTTTCTGCTTTGTCAATGATAACCACAAACTAGAAATTGTCACTCACTCCAAATCCATGTTATTGCAGGCTTTTACTAGAATGATATCTTCAAATTCTGAATCTTGTGGGAGCTGGACAGTGAGAAAATTTAAAACAAATGTTGAAGTCTTTTATTATTAATAGAGGGGCCTGATAATATTTCTGGTTCATTAGGGTGAGAAGATGAAACACACAGGGACATAACACTCACTATCTGAATACCCTAGCGCAGGAGAACTGCCATGAACTTTGAGGAAGGCAGGATATGTACTTCATGCTTGACAGGCCAGAGAAATTGAGCTGTTCTTGTGATATCAACTTACATCCAACCCTTCCAGCACTTCTACATGCTCCAGCAGGGCATGATGCTTCCAGTGCCACCACATAGACTACAATTTCTCTTTCCCTCTCTATCCAGTCTTATTGTTTGTGCAGTAAAGAATTTTCTGTGGACAGACATCCTCTTACAAATGACAAGTTTTACCTTGCTTGAAATCTGAGATGAGTCTTAACTACTGACTTCTGTGCTCAGCCTATTAACAAAGAAAACAAGATTTATTCTGAAAATCTCCTGTATTTTGCTGTAAGGTGCACACATGTTAAAATTCTTTGGCTTAATGATTATCTCTGGTCAGAGCTTAGTGTCTAAATTTGCTGGAAATAAGCAGAAAGATTCTTCTTTAAAATGGAAAGAAAGGTGGCTTAAAAAGTAGACTTTAATATTCTAGAGTCCTTTTTTATTAACTTCAGATTTGAGGGAAAAGAATATCTTATGACTTATGTCAGGATCTTTTGTTCACTTAATGAATTTTTCAAGGCATTAAAAATAATTTGTGCAATGTGATGACTATTAAGCTATTAGGTGAGGAGAGGAGTAGAAAATAATTTCAATTAATATCCCCTCTGAAATAAAAAGAACATCCTCAAAGATTTAAAAAATGTTCTCTGATTTTGGAAAAAAAACTTGTCTTTGTTGGAAACTAAGCTATACAACATGACAGTAACAGTTCTATAGAAGACAGAGTGGGAAGTATGTTGAAGATAAGTCTTTACATTTAACTCCAAAAAAAAAACCTCAGTGAACCTACCAGGCAACTATGCTCCTCATGCACACTCACACTCACAATATATGTGTGAAGATATACATAAACACACTTATACCTCTCCTCCTTATCTTGCAAATTTCTATTGGGTTTATGATTACAGACTGGGAGGAGATTAGACCTCAGAGCACAGCCACATGATGACTTTAAGCAAGTTTACTTTGGAAGCGCTAAATGTGTGAAGTGATCTTCAATATATGCAAATTAAAAGCTTCTGGGAGTACTGTGCATGCAATGAAAAGAAAATATAGCCTTCTACAGATGGAAAAAGCAAGCTTATTAGGAATTAATAACTGTCTCAGTCCTAGGGAAATAAGAGAAAATGGTGCATCTAATTCTTACTATAGCAAAATGTAATTAACAGGAAGGTCAGAGGGCAAGGACATAGTGTGCAATTAAATCTTCCTCAATCTTGCACTACACAGGTAAACACAATACAAGTTTAATAATGAACAAATCCTCTGGTACCTAGCACACGTTTTTAGAACTCTCATTTACATGAACTCCATGGGGATCTTATTTCTTGCTACAGCATATTTTGCAGTTCAGTATAGAAAATATGGGAAAACTCTATAAAGACATTTTCCTCAAATCTTTCTTTAGGTTTCCTCTGATCCCCATACCACCAAAGCATTACTGTAGTTCATTTTTCTGCATGTTAGTTGAGATATAGTGCTAATGCAGATAAGGCAAAGCTGTAACAAGGCTGCTGCTAACATGTGAAAACTGTGCTTTGAAGTGATAGTGTAATGAATACCTATGTTAGTTACTGCTGGATAACTTATTTACCTTTCAGATGTCAAGCTATTTTAGTAGATGATGTCTGGCCTTTTTTTTTTTTTCCCTTAGTCCAGAACTCTTGGTTGAGGATATGGTATTCATTACATGCCTATTCCTAGCTGCATAGTGGAAATGGATTCAGCTCTGGTCATGTTTTGAGCAGGAGGTCAAAGCATATGACCTTCCAAGGTCACTTCCAACCTGAATTAATCTTTAAGTTCGAGACTTGCATGCAGATCCCTGTGTTAGTTTTTAGCAGTTCTTTTAGGAAGCAAAATATTTCAGCTAAATATTGGATTTCAACTGCAGTATAATAATGTTCTCAGAAGAGATCTGTTTTCTTTAATTTGTGCCCCTCTGCCACTAGCTTACTTTCTCTTGTCTCATTTCCTGTCAAGAGCTTGCAGACTTGCCCTTGATTTCTGCGAGACAGTATTTCTGACTATGATCCACTTCCCTTTCTGCTTTTGTTTCCCAAACTCTCTCTTTTCTGTGGCTCTGAGCTCAGGGAGTGATGTATAAAATGCTGCAAACCATAACATAGATACACAGCACCCAACAGTCACTGAAATGGGATGCAGTTTTACAAAATAAGACCAGCAGAAGGGACTATAATGTAAATTTACCTTTCTAAATGGCATCCACCAAGATTTATGCAAAATGGGCTATCTAGACTTGGAAATGTCAAGAAATATATCAAAAGGGCAAATTCATACACTAAATCATCCCCTAGTTCCCCATGTCAGACCAACCAGCCTTATAATGTGGATAACTGTGAATGACAAGCTACCACCTAATCTGAAAATTGTAGTCAGATTAAGGATGAGTGCAAAACTGATCTGGTTCATCTTTTTTGTCATCAGTAGAGGAGGCTTTTGCTATAAATGTTGCAGGATTTTACTTTTTTTCCCCCCTTTGGACAGTATTCCTTGTGAACAGAATGAGGACTGTGGTAAAGGGTCAATGCCTTTTTCCCAGACAGTCTGTGAAAATCCAGACTGTGCTAGCTTAAGAAGAAGGCAAAAAAAAAAAAAAAAAAATCTGGTAGTAGTTCCTTTTCTGGCAGACATGTGAGATGCAGGGCAGCAGAAGAATGAGTGCTAGTGTACAAGATGTGAGCTTGCTCCCCCTTCCCTCCCTGCCCCTCTTTTTCCTCATATGTGAACTGAATTTCTTCCACTTGACTGCTAAAAAAAATATGTATGTTCACTCCCCACCTCTTCACACAGTCATAATTTTTATTGTTAAAGCAAGAAGAAATGAGCAGCTAACATAGTAACTGGTGAGGGGGTGTGCAGAGTGTGAACTGGGGTTACCTCTTGAGGAAAGGGCATGCTGACCATGTGTGACACAGTGACTGCTACCATGGTTCCAGCCTTGCATCTGCCTGTATTGCCTCAGTTTTTGTGAGGGCCCTCATCTTCTGATTAGTTGATTACCAAACAGGATTGGTGGTGGAGGCTGCCTCAACGCTTGTGCAGGGTGCAGCCTAGCAGTGAGTCCTCTCCCTGGTGAGTCTGCAGGGGCTGCAGGGATTTGCACACCAACTCAAAGAATACAACCCTAATCAGGCATCAATTCTGTAAAATGTTCCTTTCTTCTTCAGTTTTAAAACTCATTTACCCTTCTCATATGTGTCAAAACATGTCAGATATTATGAGCTTGATCTCTTGAGATCATGCTAATTTATGACTCCCTTAATCTTGTAGCTCCTTTTATTGAATGATTGTGGTATATTTTATACTCATACTTTGCTCACTTGCTTTCTGTGGTGTAAGTTGAGGTTATATTTGTTTTCAGGGATATGACTGTATTTTGTTTGACAGAAAATAAGTGGTTAGTTTGAAATATCTGTTATTCTGCGCTTCCCAACATTCTCCTAGAGAAAAATAAGAAGGTAGAGGAAGGTGATTATACTGCAATGCTTGTACTGGCAGGGGAAAGAGTACAGACATTTTTGGTTTACTGAATATTGCATACAAAAGGATTAAAAAATCCCAATTGAATCAGAAGTAATTTACAAACAAAATTATAGTAAAATTATTACAAACTTGAACAACCCTAAAGAAGGAAGCACAGAGCGATTCAATATTTTCAAATTAATATGAGAGAATATTTTCTTGAGCTTGTGGATTTGGTGTGTAAAATGGGTTTCTTTAATATTAATAATCTCCATATAGCTGGATAGAACAAACGGTGATACAGGAAATAGCCTTACCCGTACTCAGTAGCGCATATATTGAGACTGATATTTACAGTTCTTTAGACCTATATTAATTTTACAGCGGAGATCATGTCCTCTTTTATTTTTTCCATTTATGTTGGTATTTGCAATTTAATATTACCACTAGGAGCAAACTGAAATTCCTTCACTTACTTTTCTCCTTGTAAATCTCATAGCTAAAAATGACGGTGATAATCTGACCAAGATTTTAATCTTTGCACACAAGAAAAACTCAGTTTCAGCCATCTTATTTATAATACTAAGACTGATATTAAGGGATGTGTGGTTTTCATTATGGTACAGATATTAGTTTGAAGTATCTATACAGAAGTGCACTGTACTCCTCCTTATCTGAATGCAATGAATCAATAAATGCATTAGCTGATCATTTTTCTTCTTACAGTGATGAAGAGATCTGGGCCTGCTTGCTATGTAGGAAAAACAAACAAACAAACAAACCCGCTGCATATGACTTTGGAAGGAACATTGCATAAACAAAGGCCACAGACTTCTGTCCAAATGAGATCTATTTCAGTACATATTTGTTTAATTTCCTGAAGTTTCTATATTTTAATATCACATATGAGAGTGACTCAAAATTTAGCTTAAAATCTCTGCTTTAGGAGACTGAGGTGCTACAGTGATTTGAGACTGTTACACATTTGTTAAGGCTCTTCTTTGTTTCCTGCCTGAATGCTTGCAGGTTGCTAGTGTTTATCTGAAATCCAGATCATAGAATCATAGAACAACCAGGTTGGAAGAGGCCCACTGGATCATCGAGTCCAACCATTCCTATCAAATGAGCAGCTAGGAAAATTTTGTGCAATGGAGAGAAGGAAGAAAACCATCTGCATTCATAGAAACGTTTTCTTTACTGTTGTGGTTTAACCCCAGCCAGCAACTGAGCACCACTCAGCCACCCACTCACTTGCTCTCCTCTGGTGGGATGAGAGACTTGTGAGAGTAAAAATGATAACACTCATGGCTTGAGATAAAGACAGTTTAATAGGAAAAACAAAAGCTGTGCACACAAGCAGAACAAAACAAGGAATTTATTCACTGCTTCCCATAGGCGGACAGGTGTTCAGCCATCCCCAGGAAAGTAAAGCTTCATTCCACGTAATGGTTACTTGGGAAGACAAATGCAATCACTCTGAATGCCCTCCCCTCTTCTTTCTTCTTCCCCTAGCTTTATACACTGAACATGATATTGTACTGTATGGAATATCCGTCTGGTCAGTTGTGGTCAGCTGTCCCTGCTGTATTGCCTTTTAACTTCTTGTGCAACCACAGTCCATTTGCTGGCAGGGTGGTGTGAGAAACAGAAAAGGCCCTAACTCTGTGTAAGCCCTGCTTAGCAATAACTGAAACACTCCTGTATTATCAACACTGTTCCCAGTACAAATACAAACAGAAATCCATAGCCCCTCACTATCTAATATGAAGAAAATTAACTCTGCTCCAGTGAAACCCAGAATATTTACCAAAGTGTATTTGTCCACCACAGCCATCCTCCACCCTGACACAGGCCAAAGGTCTTGCTAATACTGCTCCTATCCAGTGTACTGAAGGCTTTGAGCATGCTATACATAACTGCAGGTTGGCAAAGGCATGACACTATTAACCAAAGCTGTCTCTCAAATCTTCACTGACCTCAATTCCGAAGCAAAACTTACCAGCAAGTCTTTAGTCCCTTCGGGCACTAATCAGTTCTTTTTAAGTGGATTGGTACGTAGAGGTTTGGACTTGTAATGCAGTTTGTCAATTATCTATTACCTGCTATATATAAATTGAAAAAAATGCACAGAATGTTAGAATTAAATAGAAATATGCCTCATCACTTAGGTATTAAGTATGTTCCTTTAATCCATATATTAAGTGTGTGCATGTAAGTAATATATGTTTACATGTATAGGTGCTTCTGACATATACCCAACTGGTTTATACAAATCTCAGTAAAAGATATTAAAAATGGCTGATTATAAATATAAATAGCTGGAGCAGATATTTGCATTACCATTACTCCACCTACTGGTACCATGTTAAACTGACTGAGATATTAGAGATTGCTCAAAAGAAAAAAAAAGGGAAATAAAACTGTCCCCAGAGCTCAGGCATTGAGCATTAATTAAACAATAGTTGTGGGGAATAATATTTTTAAGGAATAAGTGATTGTTTATTTCAGATGAGTAGAGGTTGCACTATATCCTTCTTTCCATAAATACAAATCAGTGACATTCTTATGGGTAGAAATAGCTAAAATTTAATTTGAGAGGAGTCAATATTATAACATGTTTCTGACAATATGTTTACAATAAAGCTGTGTGCATATATATTATATGAATAATGGTGTAGAATTACCTAAGAACAGTAAAATATCAGTTAAAATTAAGTCTTCCAAAAGCTACAGTGGTGTGAATAAATAGAGTATGACACTGTCTGAAAAATTACAGCAGGAAAAACAAATACTGTCACAAATGGACTATGCTGGGCTACTTGGGACTGAAGTTTACAAGATATGATTTCTTATCACAGTATAGATGCTGGAGGAGCCTATGCTCCAAGAAGGGCTTCAGAAACCCCTTTGGAAGTTGTGAGTTCTGCATGTGATGTGGCCCTTGTTCAAGGGCAGTGAATGCTTGTAACATCTGCATGAAACTCAGGTAAACAGAACACAACCATAGAACCACCCTAGCTCTTCTGCAGGAAAAAATACCCCCCAAAACTATTTTAATTTCACAGGGTCTGCAGTCCTAAGACAGTTTTTATGGCTGTCTGGTTTTTTTCATTCTTTCCACCTTTACTGTGCTGAAGAAATATGTCATTTTGCTGGGACTATCATAGGGTTTCATAAACAGCCCACTATAGTATGAGATCTGTGAGAAGCCTCTTCATCAGCAAATTCCCTGGAGAAGCCTATCTGCTGGCTTTTTAATATTATTTTTAAAAAAAAGTGTTGGTGATGAACTGAGCCTACTGTTGTTTGACAAACTTGCCTGTATTATATATCTTGTACATACATCATAATGCCTATGCCATGAGAATGCTCACAGCCAGCTCTCTCAGTTCCCTCTTTATGTTTACCATCTGGTTAGTTAATCACATTTACTTAATAGAGAGATGCTAAGAAGATGTGCACACATATTAGCAAATTTTTCAACAGTATAACTATAAAAAAAAAAAATCATAGAATCATAGAACAACCAGGTTGGAAGAGACCCACCAGATCATCGAGTCCAACCATTCCTATCAAACACTAAACAGTGCCCCTTAGCACCTTGTCCACCTGTGCCTTAAACACCTTCAGGGAAGGTGAATCAAACACCTCCAGGGAAGGTGAATCAAACACCTCCCTGGGCAGTCTGTTCCAGTGCCCAATGACCCTTTCTGTGAAAAAACTTTTTCCTAATGTCTAGCCTAAATCTCCCCTAGTGGAGATTGAGGCAATTTCCTCTTGTCCTGTCCCCTGTCACTTTGGAGAAGAGGACAGCACCCTCCTCTCTATAACCTCGTTTCAGGTACTTATAGAGAGCAATGAGGTGTAAAGGCCTGGTAGTGAATCTTTTCCTCTGCTTTTGTAATTGAAAGGGTGATGAGGGCACAGAAAGGTTTTACTGTGTCATAGGTACAGACACAAACCAGAAAATAATCCTTTTAGTAGTGATTTAAAGACTATTTACTTTTCTGTAGAGGATGCATGCATGCAAGAGCAAAGGTAAATCTACTACTTCTGCTAAAGGAAGCTGCAATCCATGATGGACTTCTAGGTGCAACCAGGTAGCAGATTAAATCCAGACTCCTTAATTAAACCTAAATCAAGGGCATAGGGGAGGGATGTTTTCACAGTCACAAATGTGTGTGCATTAGTATTTTGAATCCTGATTAACAACAGGGAAATCATAGAATCATAGAATCATTAGGGTTGGAAGAGGCCACCGGGATCATCAAGTCCAACCGTCAGCCCACCACCAACATACCTACCAAACCATCTCCCACAGTGCCACATTTATACTTTTTTTGGACACCTCCAGATATGGTGACTCCACCACTTCCCTGGACAGCCTGTTCCAATGTCTCACCACTCTTTCAAAATATTTTCATATTTTTTCATCCAATCTAAACCTCCCCTGATGCAACTTCATGTCATTCCCTCATCTTATTCCTAGTTAGTTGGGGGAAGAGACCAACACCACTTCACAACAACCTCCTTTCAGGTACTTGTAGAATGATAAGGTCTCTCCTCAACTGCCTTTCCTCCAGACTAAACAGACCCATTTTCCTCATCCACTCTTCAAAGACTTGTGTTCTAGACCCTTCACCAGCTTTGCTGCTTTCTCTGGACACACTCCAGTGCCTTAGTGTCCTTCTTGTAGTGAAGGGCCCAAAACTTAACATGAGATTCAGAGTGCGGTCTCACCAACACTGAGCACGGAGGGGNTTTCTCTGGACACACTCCAGTGCCTTAGTGTCTTTCTTGTAGTGAAGGGCCCAAAACTTAACATGAGATTCAGAGTGCGGTCTCACCAACACTGAGTACGGAGGGGAAATCCCTTCCCTAGTCCTACAGAACGGGATGCTGTTGGTCTTCTTGACACCCTGTGCACTCTGTTGGTTCATGGTCAGCTGCTGTCAGCCAAAACTCTCAGGTCCTTTTCCACTGAATACTTTTCCAGCCATTCATCCCCAAGCCTGTAGCATTGCATGGTGTTGTTGTGACCCAAGTGCAGGACCCGGCACTTGGCCTTGTTAAACCGCATACAATTGACCTTAGCCCATCAATCTAGCCTGTCCAGGCTCTTCTGTAAAGCCTTCCTGGTGTCATTTACAAATTTACTGAGGGCACCCTCTGTCCTCTCATCCTTATCATAAATAAAATTCTCTTAATGAATGAAGAAGAGAAGGCATTAACTCCCTCAACCTTTTCCTCATCCTTGATGACAAGGTTCCCTCTGGCACCCAGTAATGGGTGGAAATTCTCCTTGGCTTTCTTTCTGTTGTTATTGTATTTGTAAAATACAATTTTTTTTGTCTCTTAACAACAGTGACCAGATGGAGTTCTATCTGGGCTTTTACCTTTCTGATTTTCTGCCTGCATGACCTGCTGCCTGCTCCTTCTTCCAAAAGTGGTAAACTCTCTTTTTCTTCCTGAGTCCCAACAAAAGCTCCCTGTTCAGCCAGGCCACTCGACTTCCCTGCCAGTTCATCTTATAGCTCACAGGGAGGCTGCTCCTGCACCTCTGAGACTTCCTTCTTGAAAAATGTCCAACCTTTCTGGACCCCTTTGCCCTTCAGGATGGTCTCCCAAGGAACTCTCTCAACTAGTGTCCTGAACATGCCAAAGTCTGCCCTCAGGAAGTCCATGGCAGTGCTTTTGCATCCCCCATTCCTTGTTACAGCTTTCAGAACACTATCGTTTCATGGTTACTAAGCCCAAGACAAACTCTAAGCACCACATCTCCCACCAGTCCTTTTCTGTTTGTAAGCAGCACATCAAGCAAGATACTTCCCCTGGCAGGCTCAATTACCAGCTATGTTAGGACATTATCTTCCACATATTCCAGGAACCTCCCTGAATATTTCCTCTCTGTTGTGTTGTATCTTCAGCAGACATCTGGTAAGTTGAAGCTCCCCACAAGAACAAGGACTAGCAATTGTGAGACTTCTGCCAGCCACTTGAAGAATGTTTCACAGACTCCCAGTAAGGTATCTGCCCTGTGTGCCTTCACCCTCATCCTTAACCATAAACACTCAACCTTATCACCACAATTGTTGAGCTTTCTGCCATCAGAACCCTCTCTAATACAGTTATCTGGACCGAATAGTGGCACAGACTCTGTTGTGCTCAGGTCCTCACTTGCACTCCAAAATACTAGGACCCTGGAACATGCTGTGATGCACAGCTAACATACAGCCCTGGCGTGTGCCACATTTCTGGTGTAGATTCTGAGCCCAAATTGGCTGAAGACCTTTGCACTAGGCTGTGTAATTCAACTAGTGTGGTATCCTCCCTTTCTTTCCAGCCGCTAATGCCTTTCCTTTAGTCGACTTGACTGAAGCCTTGGGACAGGAACCAGTACTTTATTACACCAGAAAGCCATTCAAGGGTTTAGGAAGAGAATATTTGCATGAAGGGAGTGTACGATTACTCCTTTGGACTAGTAAAAGGTACCTCCTTTACCCTGCGAAGGTAGAAGGGAGTAGTTAGTAGGAAGACCACAGGTAAAGCACCAAGGAGGGAGCTGTGCATTGGAAGATGTTNGCAGCACATCAAGCAAGATACTTCCCCTGGCAGGCTCAATTACCAGCTATGTTAGGACATTATCTTCCACATATTCCAGGAACCTCCCTGAATATTTCCTCTCTGTTGTGTTGTATCTTCAGCAGACATCTGGTAAGTTGAAGCTCCCCACAAGAACAAGGACTAGCAATTGTGAGACTTCTACCAGCCACTTGAAGAATGTTTCACAGACTCCCAGTAAGGTATCTGCCCTGTGTGCCTTCACCCTCATCCTTAACCATAAACACTCAACCTTATCACCACAATTGTTGAGCTTTCTGCCATCAGAACCCTCTCTAATACAGTTATCTGGACCGAACAGTGGCACAGACTCTGTTGTGCTCAGGTCCTCACTTGCACTCCAAAATACTAGGACCCTGGAACATGCTGTGATGCACAGCTAACATACAGCCCTGGCGTGTGCCACATTTCTGGTGTAGATTCTGAGCCCAAATTGGCTGAAGACCTTTGCACTAGGCTGTGTAATTCAACTAGTGTGGTATCCTCCCTTTCTTTCCAGCCGTTAATGCCTTTCCTTTAGTCGACTTGACTGAAGCCTTGGGACAGGAACCAGTACTTTATTACACCAGAAAGCCATTCAAGGGTTTAGGAAGAGAATATTTGCATGAAGGGAGTGTACGATTACTCCTTTGGACTAGTAAAAGGTACCTCCTTTACCCTGCGAAGGTAGAAGGGAGTAGTTAGTAGGAAAAGACCACGTAAAGCACCAAGGAGGGAGCTGTGCATTGTAAGATGTGTTATAGAAAGAAGTGTGGAGGGGTAATTAGCTGAGTTTGCTCCTGATTTGTCCTTTAGTGCTGAACACAGTGCTTCCCTTCAGCAGTGCAGAGGTTAAGAGGTACAGGTCCAAATGATCATCCAGGGGGTATGCAATTAGCATTCATGCAGAGCAAAGCCAAAGCCAGAGAGCTTGCACCTGTGGATTCCTGATGGAAAAGCACACTTGACTAAGCGTAGTCTACAGTGAGATCCTTTTTTTTCCCTGCAGAGCACAGAAAGGCTGTGTGTTTAATACAAAAGGATCAACATACATGGCTGCTAGAATCTTGATTAGTGATGGATGAACTGGTTTGGATAAAACAACTGGTCTGACTGTGTATAGCCCTTAACCTGAGCCTGAATTTGGAAGCGGAAAAATACAAAGCTTGTATTATTATTTTCACTCTCATACATTAGTATTTGTCTGTAGTACCTGGCTGCAGCAAAACAGATGAAAGACAGTGCAAGGATGGCACAGTTCCTGGTTAACTGGAAAGAAAGAAGGGCACTTGGTGTCTTTTCCTGTCATCAGACATGTTTCTAGACAAGAGATGCTTTTCTCTGAACCCAGCTACATATCTGAATGACTGCCCATCTCTATTTCAGAGTACTTAACCTATAGCAGTTAAGAGAAAACTGCCAGTAACATTACTACCCTGAAAGGCTTTTTGAAGTGACTGCGAAGTTTCTGTAGAGGAGGTTAGTCTGGGAGCACTAAAAATTGCCATGTGTGCCATTGCCAGTGTTTTCTCATCATGCTCAAATGTCTGCATAAGCTTGGTGGTGTGGCTGCTTTACATATCACAGCCAAAGGGAAGTGGTACTTCTTGTTCAGTCGTATAAATGACATCTTTTGGAGTCTGATTTAAAGTGAGCATCTACCAGGCATTTGTGCTGGAGCATGTTTTTAGCAAGTGCATCTCAGTATTTTACACAGTAAAATACTAGCTTTGTCCAACAGATCTCTTAATGTGCAGTTATAAATAAATTACAATTCAGTATTACTGTTAAATTTACTCACATAGGCCTTTTATTCATAGTCATCTTTAATTTCATGAAGACAGAACATAGGAAATCATGTTCTGTGGACATTTATTTAAATAATGGCTAATCTTTGGAGAACAATATTTTACAGTGAAAGTTGTTATTTAGCATACATAATAGCTTTTTTTCCTCTTTAATTTCACAGAAGGAATTGTTTCCAGTAAATTAAAAATTTTTGACTCTGATTATTTGGCAATATGAAGATGTAGTATTTTACCTTCATTTCATTTCCTCTAAATTAATCTGATGATGATTAGATTTAAATAATAAAAATAATAAGGTATGTTTCCTTCTCTAAATTACTTCTTCGTCTTATGTGTTTCCCTTTGTATTGAACTTGATGACTTATTTGTTTGTAGTAATTCTGGAATTTTCTGACACTAATTACATTTTGAAATATAACCTTCCAACTATGTTGCTTCTGTTTTTAATGCATTTCAGATTGGTTTAGAAGAATTGGCTTGGGTTTTTTATTGCTGAATATTGAAGCTGAGAGCCATATTACATATATCAGTGTACTTTCTTTTCCATCTTTAGTTTTGTTAATTAAATTCTGAATCCTCTGTATTGCTCATGATTTGTAATATCTGTTGCCAAATTCCAGGCCCTGCAATGTGAAAGCTATTCAATATAAATATTTTATTTGTCAGCTGTTTTTTAAAAATAGTTCAACCATAATGTCTAGCATTTTCTTTCTTTGCAGTTTCCTAAATACTCATTGCATTACATAACAAAACCAAAAGAAAACGTTCTGACATACCCCATGCAAAAATAACAGATTAAAAATATATTTAACTTGCTAATAGTAAAACCTAAAAGGTTCTGCCATTAGTGTTATGGGGTTATATGTGACAGGAAGATAGCAAATGGGCAAGCATGTTTGATGAGCCCAGTGCTCCTGGTTGAGCATAGGATATGGGAAAGACCCCAGTACTAAAAGCTTTACATTCTTCAGTTGTCATATATTTCATCCACATAGGTAAAGATTAATGCTTCAGGTGACAGTTGCCTTATATCCTAAAGCTATAAATATGTAAAGAGAATCACAGTAGGTCAGACCAAATGTCCATCTAATTCTGAATTCTGACTCTGTAGGAGTTTATAAGTGAATGCTTAGGAAAGAGCAAAAGCAGAGTAGGACACTCCCTTCAGGATTTTTAGTGTTCTCCAACTGTTTTCAGTCAGAGCTGTTTCAGTCAGGGAACCATTTTCAGTCAGGGAAGTATATATGCAAAGTCTTACCTCCTTCTGTTTTGTAGCTGTCAGTGGATTTCTCTTCTATACTCTCTCTCCCCTTGAACGTAGATTTTGCATCCCACAGTAACGTGGGGGTCCCACATACTACACCAACAATTGGTTCTGTTTTTCCTGTGTGGAGCTGGGCTCCTGCTGTCTTAATTTGATGACCCCTAGTTCTAATACCACAGAATAGAAATCATATGGTTCATCCCTATCCAACATTTTCATACCAATCATGATTTTTGAGATTTTTCTCATATCCTCCCTCAGTCACTTCATTTCCATGCCAGAGAATGTTAGCTTAGTTATGCCTTGTACAAAAACTGTCCTTCATCTTTGATTTTCAACTTTTTTTTTTTCTACACATACTTCAAGCTACTGTATCTCTTCTGAGATTAAGGAATACACAGTGTTCAAAATACGTATATACTGTGGTTTTGTACAATGCCATAATGAAGTTCTTCATTTTATTTCTCATTATTTTGTAATCGTTTCTAACACACAATTTCTCTTTTTGACTACTATTGAGTACTGAGCAGGCATTTTCATGGAATTTTTGATCACAATCCAAAGCTCATGCTCTGGAGCTGTAACACTTAGTTCAACAGCCATCACTTTAAATGTGGAGTTCAGATGATTTTTCTTCCATCTAACTAACTGCACTTCTATCTATATTGAGCACCATCTGACATTTTATTGCACAGCCTCTTAGTCTTATAAGATCTTCCTGTAATTTTTTGCAAGTCTTGTCCTTCCTACTTCAATATCTCAGAATCGTCAGGAAACTTTGTCAGCTCACCACTCACTTCCTTGCAAAGTCTACATTTATGAACATATAGAACAGCAGGGGTCCTAATGAAACTCCACTAATTACTTTCTTTCACTGCTTGAGACATGGTTGTATTACACCTTCTTTATCCAATCATTAAGACAATAATGTAGCCAGGACATTTTCCCTTGCATACAGTTTTCTAGGTCTCCAAAAGCTTTTAATGAAAGAATTAGTTGAAAAATTTTTGAAAGACTAAATGAGTTACACCAAGTTGATGATCTGTATCTAGATTTCTGTTAAATACAAAGCCAAGAACTCTAATAGATTTTTAAGGCTTTTCTTCCTCTTTGCAAAGAGATGTTGCCTTTTTATCCAAGCAAATCATGTTTTTCAACTTTTCTATTCATCCTATCTCTTAGTAAGGCTTTTACTAACTGAACCTTTGCAGGTGTCAGGCTTCTATCTTGTTCCTTTGGCATCTTTATCTTGCTTTCATTTTATTTTTTTATTGACAACATATTTTTTATCTTCAGATACTAGCACAGTTTCAGGTAGGAATTTATAACCCCCTACTTGTCTGCTTCATCCTCAAGCTCCCTTGAAACTTGTAGGTGGACATCATCTGGTCCTAGTGAGCTCCTACTATTCAATTTGTCCATTTGTGTCATGACCTTCTCTATAGTGATTTCAATTTCACGTAGATCCTCTGATAAGTCTCCCAAGGAAAAGTAATACCACATGGGAGTCTATGGTACTTTCAACAGTGAATGGTAGTGTAAAAATTTAGTTTGGCAGTTCTACTGTACTTGCACCTTCTCTGAGTGTGCTTTTTGTAGTCTTGTCATTTATTGGTCGTACAGGATATTTTTTGGTTTGTGATCCCTGCTGGAAGAAGGATTTATTATTAGTTTTCCTTGCGTGTTAATATTGAGTCTGTCAGTTTGATTTCTGTGTATGTGTCTGTGTGTTTTCATTAGTAGGGCTCAGCCTGTTTGAACGATGTCTCATAATATCCAAACCCTATTATTTAAATATTCTAGCTTCTTTCTACTCCTTTAGAGGTGTTTCTTAAGATGGTTTGTATGTTTGTTTCAGAAAAATATATGTATTTATTTTGCCATTAGCTCTGGATATTTGTAATGTTCAGTTTGTTTGAAATCCAGTTCTCATGACAGTGCCAGTAATCTGTTGACAAATCCTGAACAGTTAATTCTTTCATCAGATGTATAGAGTGACCTATAATGTGTTTATGTATTTTTTTCAAATTAATCCATTTGTAGTAGAGCTAGTGAAAAGTATCTAGAATTCTAATCAGCTGATTTCTTATTAATTTGAATCTGTATATATACAAGCTTTAAATAAGAGGGATATGGAAATTATTCAGTAAGGGAGACCCACAGAGACTTCTATAATTGCAATAAACATGAGGGATTCCAGACAGGCTCCCTCATAGGAGCTAATGTATGGAAACCTGAAAATTGCTCAGATTGGGTAAAAGCTCAATAGAGCAAAGATGCCATTTTTTTCTCTGTTGCTTACCCTTCTCATCACAGATGGGAAAAAATATATATATAAAACCAGGACAAATATAGTTGTGGTCTTATCATAACTGAAAAGTTAACAGAAACCTTTAACAGCTGCACATAATGTATCTTTTTTTTTAAGACATGCAATGTGCATTAATACCATACTGTCGGCAGTCTTTCCTGCTTTTTTAGGGGGGAGTTTGTGGTATCACATTTTGTTGTCAGCTGCAGAAGTTATTCAAGATTTCTCAGGAGTGCAAATGAAACTCTGTTCTGTGATTTTTATTCCAGGAGAGGGAATAGGGAAAGGAGGTAGGAAGAGGTCCTGAAGTCTAGAAATGAGATGAGATTGTGAGAGCAAAGGACCTGGAAAGGGGCTTGGAGTAGGCAATGAGGTGAGAGAAAGTGAACTAGGAAGGTCATCTGTGCCTTCTGGGAAAAGAGAGACTGAGAACTCAGCCAAGGGTCTTGAAAGCAGCATTAGTAATGAGGAAAGGGGTGAGCGTGGATATAGCAAGAGGACCTACCTCATGTTATCTACAGCCATCTCATGGAAAATCACATCAAACAGGAGATGGTTGTTCTGACCCCTTTGACTCTGGATCAAATTAATGAGCCTTACCTGATCTGAATGTCTTAGCCTGAAGTCCAGATGTTTTATTCAATCTAGATACAAATGATTCCACAATCACAGCTTGAGATTTGCTTTGTTTGTTCATTTTCCTGGCTTGCTCTCTAAGATAGATTATAAGAAAGATATTTTACTTAGCCTAGGGATTCCTAGGGATTTTACTAGTCTTGAACTGGATTCCTAAACTTCTACTGAGCAAACAATGTAATCAACTAGTCATTTTAGATATGTTTATTATTAAGGAACCATGTAAAAATCTTGGCTTTGGGGTGAAAACCACCTCTCACAGGTCTGCGCTGTTAAGCACAGGAAAAAAAAAAGTCTTGAAAACCAAAGATATTTATCTTATTTTTTGGCATGAAGTAAGTTATACGTCCCACGTTAGAGATTGTCAGTGGCTATCATGCTCACTGCACAATACAGAAAAAAGGCTAAATACTATCTACACAGGTCTCTGCTGTGGAATAGGTAAGTGGCATGATGTCCCTTTTTTGTCGCTGTTTTGTTTTGTGTGTGTGGTGGCTATTGAAAGCATTATGAGTTTTGTAAATGGAGCTACAGAGACTTTAATTAGCCCTAACTGCCTTGTAATTAATTCCTACCACAGGGTATCATTCCCCTGCTTTTGTAAAAAAAAAGAATAAAAAAAAAAACAAACAAAAACTTAACAGCATTAGTATCAAACTTGGAAATTAGCTTTGAAAAAGACTTAAGAAGCATAGGTATTTTTTGGCTAAGGTCATAAGGTCATGAATTTTCTACTGTCTTAAGTATCCGTGGCAAACACTATTCTTGGGTTTCTCCTATGGCAATGCTATTACTCAGAAGCCTATGAAGTAGCCCAGAGTTGTCAGTTTAAAAAAAGAGGATAAAACTGGGCATACCAGAGCAAATCAGTTTATGGTCCTCTCTTTGTGCACAAACTGGCACAAATAATAGAAGAGGATTATATTTAATCTGCTTAGAAAGAGAGGCAAAATTTAAATGAAGTAAAACAGAGAGAAGCGAGAGATGCAAGAGAAGCAGAGACAAGCAAAACCACTCTCAAGGCAGTTAGTCAGACAAATGCCCATTAGTTAACTGCTAACATGGCATGAGTTACAGGATTTTATTGGTTTTATTTTGGTTTATTAGTAAAAGGAAACCTTGTGTATATGCACAAACTACATTTCTGGAGGTTAATCTTAGGAACATGTATTTTTAAGTCATATAATTAATGGGACCATCTGTGAATGACATAAAATCAGAATAAATATAGATAGTAGACAGAGAGTAAATTTGTCCCACTCCTTTGCTGTTGAAGAGATAAGATCTGAAATGAAGTTTGGAGAATGACACAGGGGAGTAACATGCATTGGAACTTTATGTACAGGAACGAGTCCTATTTCAATGAAAAGCCCTCTTGCAACATTATATTAAAGAATGAGGTCATTTCACATTTATTCCAGTTAACAC
Organism: Piaya cayana; assembly: GCA_013389865.1. Lineage (NCBI taxonomy): Eukaryota > Metazoa > Chordata > Aves > Cuculiformes > Coccyzidae > Piaya > Piaya cayana. The sequence goes on from WAAB01008205.1 coordinate 21,779, forward strand.
AGCACTACAAAAGGTCCTAAAAATAGGAAGTATAAGAATAAATTATATATATAAGAATCAAGTACTAGAGGAAGGTGCTTCTGTCTGGAAGACAATAGTGGGACTGGTGATGTTTACATAGGGACACGAGTAGGCAAGCCATCAATTTCTGTTCAGAAAAATAGTTTTCTCTGGATTTCTAACATTCTTTGTAAGTTAACAGGTAACAGCAAAACTAGAAGAGCATTCTAGTATTAGCAGATGCTTGCATATCATGCCATGACTGTATACATTCAAGACACCTACCTACCCTGTTGCTAGTAATGTGTTGATTTGTAATTTAAGATGGCACTAGGAACCCACTGGATTTCACTCATAAATACTGAGGAATTCAGGGAATTGGCAGCTTACAAACATAACACTACAGTTCATCTAAAAGGATTCTGATTTTGGCACTACATGTTGGCAAACAGCACTGCTTTGATGGAANTTGTTACTGCTAATCTACGTCTCTGGAGACATGGCATAAGAAGAGAGGTGAGAAGGAGAGAGACTTCTCATGTCGCCTTCACACAGTCTATTGATAAGGATAGGCTAATAAGCTGATCATGGCCAAGAAGCCTCACTAGTGTCTTCTTGAAGATGAGTTGCTGAAAACCTTGTGTTATTCATATTCCGCCTGACATTTTTGTTCCCCCATCCCTTTGAAAAAAAAAAGGAATCTTCACTTATTTGTCTTGTTTTGACCTTGCCTACTTAAAGTCTTACCAGGTTTAGTATACCAGGTATATTGATTCTGTGACTACAGCTGCATATAAAATGCTATAATCTTATTTTAAGAAACCTAAAGGCAACTAAAGAGGGATTCACTTGTTTCCAAACAATGGTTTTCTATTGGATAAAAGACTAAAAGCTGCTTCATACATGTTTTGGATTCCTTCCCCTTCCCCTTCCCTTTCCCCTTCCCCTTC
>WAAB01008205.1:23785-48975 GCA_013389865.1 Piaya cayana
AAAAAAAAAAAAAAAAAAAAAAGCACATTTCTTGTTACTGCTAATCTACATCTTTGGAGACATGGCATAAGAAGAGAGGTGGGAAGGAGAGAGACTTCTCATGTCGCCTTCACACAGTCTATTGATAAGGATAGGCTAATAAGCTGATCATGGCCAAGAAGCCTCACTAGTGTCTTCTTGAAGATGAGTTGCTGAAAACCTTGTGTTATTCATATTCCGCCTGACATTTTTGTTCCCCCATCCCTTTGAAAAAAAAAAGGAATCTTCACTTATTTGTCTTGTTTTGACCTTGCCTACTTAAAGTCTTACCAGGTTTAGTATACCAGGTATATTGATTCTGTGACTACAGCTGCATATAAAATGCTGTAATCTTATTTTAAGAAACCTAAAGGCAACTAAAGAGGGATTCACTTGTTTCCAAACAATGGTTTTCTATTGGATAAAAGACTAAAAGCAACTTCATACATGTTTTGGATTCCTTCCCCTTCCCCTTCCCTTTCCCCTTCCCCTTCCCCTTCTCTCCCCCTCCTCCTCCTTCCCCTTCCCCTTCCCCTCTTTGCTTCTATAGATAAGATTATTTACCTGCTGTCCTCTTTCATTGTTAAAATGGCAAAGTATCATTGGACAAGGTTAGATTATCCCCAGAATGTTAGTATTTCTTTTCATGTGGAGATTATATATGTGATCACTGAATAATAATCTTCTAAGACTCCTCTAACTGAAATGTGGATGAAAATTGGTGTTGTGATTAGAATACAATTAAAGAACACTGGGTTCCTTACCAGTTACAAAAAGAAGAATAAAGGTTGGAGTGTCTAAACTTCAGTTGAAGAAAAGACATTAAATTTCTGCACTCTAGAAAAAAGAGCTGAACCTCTGATATCTAAAAAAATAGACTGGGGCTCAGCAGTTCTTGTGCTCAGCATTGATTTCAACTTACTTCTCAGTAAGTTGGCTGGAAAATTAAACCAAGACACAAGTTTTGCTAATTTTAAAAACAGTAATCCAACACACTGCTCTGATCTCAGAAAACAGGACATATATATATATGAACACTGTAAGACTAATGACATGTAAAATGCTGAAGAGGACTTGTCCATGAATTTGTGGCTCCTCCCTCACAAAAAGCCACTTCTCTCCACTAACAAATAAGTACACCCCAATCTGTATAAACTATGTTATAGGCAGTTAGTGGTGTTCTACCAATAAGGTCATTCATGAGCCTATAAGCTTCTCAAAGATTTTACATATTGATCCCTCTTTGTTCCATTTCTCTCTGTATCCAATATCTTTAGCACAGTTCCTAATTATTTATTTTAGTAAAAACACACAAATGCTCCAATGATTGTTGCCAACACTTCAACACTAATGAGGAGATTCCTTGTAACTAACCATTGTGTTCATTCAGTGTGAGGAAGCAACTCAATAAGGAAAAGGTTTTAAGCAATTTTATGTTGTTATAGATGACAGTGAGGACTAACGATATCTTTGCAATTATTAGAAATGTTGACCAGTAACCTGAGAATTTTTTTTTTGTTTATAATTATTATCAGTTCTGATACTATTACTATTGTTATTGGGGCAGTGATGTTCTGTTCATGATGAAATAACTAATGCAGTGTAGAATGGGCAACACAAGTTGCAGCAGTTTCATTCTGGCTGAATAGAGAACAAGGAAAGCTTTTATTTTATCCTAAAATGCTTTTCCAGGTAGCCTATAAATCTGACGCATTTTTATCTCTGTTCAATATGTCGATTATGTCTTTACTCTGCAGAAAATCTTTGAGGTTTGAGTAGAAATCTGTAATTTTTCAAAAAGTTAATTGATTTAGAATGTAGTGGACAGGTTCTGATAGCAAATAGTTCATTAAAATTTACAAGAACTGTATTCTTCAGGTTCTGCACTGGAAGTCAATGCCCCATTTTATCTTTGATTTATGCTCTGATTATCTGCATATCCCTTGACTTTAACATTTCACCAGCCTATGAAACAAGACAGTCCTGTGATAGCAATCCTTGGAAGCCTACTACGGCTTGAACTCATACTACAGTCTTTCACAAAGAACTTCAGTAGGATCATTTTCTTTACTTTCTTGTTTTCATATAAGTTGTAAAACCTTAATCTTATTGCAAATAAATTAGCCCCAAAATGTGAGAGATTTCCATGCATCCCACACACCTTCCTTTCCATGTATCTACTGGTTTTACATCTGCCATGATGTGTGTGCTGAAATTAGGTACATAAATTCCAATAGCTTTGTTACCCAATTGAAGCTACTCATCCACTTCTGTCTCCAAGGACTTTATTAGGTTTTAACAGTAATATTGTGTTTACAGGTCATGAACAGGAAATCTCTGACATTGTTTTCAAGGCTGAGTGTCCCAATGTCTAACATATACTCTGCAATCCAGATCTCCAGTTATTACCCTGAATTTTTGGCTGTCTGAAAATATGTACTGATGAACCTCTGTTATGTAACAAAGAGGTTAATTTTACTTTTTAAATAATCTGCTACTTCATTTTACTACCCATCAACTCTTCTGCAATCTGCAGGTTCAAAAATGTTTATACACTTGTCCAAGTCATGGATAATGCTATTAAAATTCTTGTGAAAGTGTGGCCATTGCATTTCTTATTATAATGTGAGGACCTTCTATCCTTGTACAGCATGTTAATAATTCAAAATATTCAAAGTTGGCTTTAAAACAGAACTTTAAAACATAGATCTGAGTGAGAGATGAGTTCTCTTCACAAAACAGTCTCTAATTATTAGGTCAAATATTCTGGTTTTGTGCTTTACAAGCATGTGGCTAAGATGCCCCTTCAGCCCAGTGCTTTGACATAGATCATGAGTCATTTTTCAAATCTTAGTGAAAACAGAGATTGAGATAGGTCTTTTTCTGACAACTTCATCCAATACTGAGATCTTTTTCTCAATTAATTTTTATGTACGTATTTTACAGTTCAAAATTATTTACCTTATTAAACCTTAAATTCTTTCCTTTGCAATAACTTTTCCTCAAAAGAGTTGTTAATTTTAGTTAAATAAGAATCCTTTCCTTCTTAGCACTAATTTTTTCACCAAAAATTCCTATGACATAACAGGGTTTTTTTTCTGTAGAATCCCCTACTTCATTTGAATGTCTTGAACACTAATTCTGAGAGTAGTTCCATTTTTATATTAATTTCCTGCTATGAAAGTATTTTTCTTTTTTTTTTCTTTTTGTCAACCTAATTACTAGTGGAATCGTCTTGCACTCATTTCTGATGCCACAGCTGTTCTCTAGACAGCTTCCTTCTTGCCTACCGGATCGGAAGTGCCAGGAGTCACTTACAGTCAGCAGAATGATTGCCTTGGATTCATATAAACAATGCAGCAACCCCTTTGGACACTGTAGCTGTTGTACTCAGAATCCCCTTGCTTTCCATTTTATTTATTAGCTATAGTGTTATGTATGTTTTCCATAGAGAAGACCTGGGCCATTACTTGCTTACAAATTTAGAGAAGTAGCAACTGTCTGTTCAGAACAAAGTGTAAATACATTGCTGAAGGTAGTAGTGGAGAAAAGGATATGGAAATCTGAAAGTTTTGAAGTTTTGAAAGGTATAGTGATTATTTGTATGAAACGGCTTTGCGGATATGCACTGACAATGCACGGTTTGTTTCTACTTTGTTGCAAACAACATTTCCAAAAATGATGCAGACAGACTTTTTAAAAGAGCTGATTTATTTCTTTTCTTTGCAAAGGCACCATCTCACATCACCAAAGAACTCCCCCCAAAACCTCCCTCCCCCACAGCCTCTGTGAAAGTACTAGGCACACAGACCTTAAGATAAAGAGATATTTGTTTTTTTCTACTGAATTACTGTGTGGCAGAAGTGATTCTCAGCATGATCCAACCCCTTCCTGTATATCATCACAGCTGCAGTACGTGCTTTACCCACATAATCTCTCTGGGTCTTGGGCATCGTTGTGGTTCAGCTGGCACTCAGTCATGCTCATACAGTGAGTGAAGGCAGAGAAATCAGACTGTTCAATCAAAACAATGAATTACAATAGTTTGGAGTGGATGCTAAGGGGCTGTGATTTCTGTGTGTTGTTGCGAATTTCAAGGTGAGGAAATGCACTTACACAATGATGAGTAGAAGTAATTCAAGTAAAGTAAAACAAGAACTATTCCCAGCTGAAAAGACTGGGGTTGTTTAGTCTGGAGAAAAGGAGATTGAGGGAAGACCTTACCACTGTCTACCACTGCCTGAGAAAAGTTTGCAGCAAGGTGCGTGTTGGCCTCTTCTCCCAAGTAACAAGCGATAGCATGAGAGGAAACAGGCTCAAGTCATGCCAGGGGAGATTTAGATTGGATATTCCAAGCATTGGAGCAGGCTACCCAGGAAAGTGATTGATTCACTATCCCTGAAGACATTTAAACGTTGTGTAGGTGTGGTGCTTAGTGACTTGGTTTATCAGTAGGCATGGCAGTACTAGGTTTCCAGTTGGACCTGATCATCCTAAAGGTGTTTGCTGACCTACATGATTCTGTGATTTGGGAAAGGAGAGTTGATGTTTATGCCATTCACACCCATACACTTTAGGGTCATTATGGGGTTGGTGCTTACATAGAGAAGATCACAAATCAGATTTGGATTTGTTTTGAAAATCCAACAATGTCAGATAATATAAAAAATGTGATATAGGCACACCAAATAATTTTTATGGTCCAAGCAGCCTTTATTCCACATTGACTTTGCATAACTTACCGAATTTTCTAGGTATACTTAATAAACTCTATTGGGATTTAGCAAATTCATATTTTATTAATTTAAAATAATTATAACTTGATATCAGCTTGTTGAAGTTGTTGCTGTGGACTAATCAGTATTGAAGAAGAATTTTTGGTTACCATAGACAAGTAGAAGGAATATAGGGATTGGTCCAAGCCCTAACTCATCAACTGTTAATACCTCAGACATAGACAATGGTATCTAAAATGGACATTGAAGTAAAAAAACAGACTTAGAAGAAAATGTGTGGAGATAAAATTATTTTTCAGGTCCTTTGTCGTGCTTCTAGTCCACTGAGGCTTTTTAACCGAAACAGCTGTTGTATTCTGTTGAGTTTCAGATTAAAATATCCCTGAAGTGAGAGTATTATAAGGAAATGATGTCCCTTTGTTAAAGACAGTTCCTGCTGAGGAACAGTCTGGCTTGCTTCCTCTGGTATCTTCTATTGATGCATAATAATGGAAGCATTCCCTCAAGTGTGAATGGGGTGGAAGAAAGCACAGCAGGGAAGACAGCAGTGTTCACCCTCCCACCCTCCTCAGCCCCTCTCTCCGTGTGCTACCCACCCCCACAGAAAGAAGAGTTGTTAGGGCTCATTTTACTTGGTGGATAAGAGGGTTGTTTCTCAACAAAGAAGCCAAACACTGGCTTTTGTAGAATATTTGTTCTTGTGCCCCCACCTGTTACTTTCATATTTTTTGTCTTTCCTAAGTTTTAGACATTATTGTGAAGCTTCTTTTTGCCTGTGCATGGTTAGGAACTCTGGAAGAACCTGCCTCAGTGCAGAAACTTGCCTCCATGACTCAGAAAGAGCCCTGTTGCATAGATGCACCATGCAGTTTTTTTGTCTATGCTACAGTGAAGGCTTCCACTGGGAGCAGCTATACCTAAAGGGCTGTTGACTTTGGTATACTGGGGAGGGAAGAGGGGTACAAAAAGGTTTCCTCTTGTGTCTTTTCGCAGATCTACACAGGGGTGGCATGTATGCTTCAGCCAGTAATACCTCAGCAAAGAATGCTGGGAAAAGTCTTTCCTAGCCTTTGCACCAAATGTGGAAGAATTTCAATTTCTTTTCAGCCTGAACAAACTCAATTCCATATTTCCAGTCTCCTTGAGTGGAGTAAATTATGAGCTACTCTGGAAAGGAACCACACTGCACTCTTCATGGTGAAATTGTTCTAATTTTCAGGAAAGATTTTGAGATTTGTTGAGACACAGAGAAAAGGAGAATGACAGGAACATTCGATGATCCTTGTGGTTACCTTTACACTATGGACATTCTATGATTCTATGATTCTAGAGCCATTCTCACAACAGAAAAGGAAGAGCATTCTACTTCACAGAATATTGCTGCACTTCTCAATAGAGTAGAGCAGATTTAAATACAAACCTTGGAGGTGAATCAGTTGTTTCAGTCAAAATATTTGACCTTGAAAGTCTAAAACTAATAATGTATGAGGATAGTTGTTGATATGGCCAAAACTGCTGAGATTTCCTCTCACGTTTGTATCCTAAGCTTGTCTTTAAGTCAGTAACATTTAAGGAAATATGGGACTATAGCAAAGGCATGAGATTGTTTTGAAAACTGTTTCCTGAGGAACTTTTTAAGGCTTGAAACTGTGCACTATTAGTTTTACAATGTTTCTTTCTGTAATACTTCTTTCTTTTTTTCCCCTTCCTTTCCAAAAACATTCTTTTCACTTTGTTTCTCTGGACTAGATTATTTCCTTCCATAGAAATATTTACCTGTGCTTGGCAGCATGTGAGCCTGACTTAAAGACTTTTTTAAGATGCATTACTTTCTCCACTGACTATGTAAGAAGCTGGGGAAGATTAGAGTTTCACATCATCTTATTTCAGATTTTTACAATATCTAGATATGAGCTGGCTTTCTAGACACCATTTATCATCAAAGGAGAGGAATGTCAGTATGAGAAATGATTTTATTCATTCTAAGTGACAGAAACTGAATCAGAGGAGCCACTGCCTAGAAGTAAATGCTTCTCTACACTGACTGTGAATATTTCATCTCCATGTATACCTGTACCAAAGTATGGTTCATTGCCAAATACCTGTGTTTGTACAAATGCATATGGACTTAGTTGTATGCCTGCTGTTGTACTGAATATTCTTAAGGACCTTCTAAAATGTAAAACACAATGAAACAAATGAAAGGGTTTGGGAACTAGTTAGGAGATAACACTGCATGCTTAATATCATGCATGATATTACCAATCAGCCAATCAGTTACTGATTATTGACTCTAAAGGCCAATATTATGTCCACTGGTAGGATGGTTGCACAAAAATAAACTGAATTGTGACTGTCATCTGTGACTTTCTAAAATAGTCACTACTCATGCCATACACCTGTTTATTTCGATTTATAAAAATATATAGGAAGTCTTCTTTTAGCTCTTGTTCATTCACAAGTATTTTCCTTTGCAAGACACTGGAAGAAAATTGGTGTTTCCAATACTGTATGAAAGAAATGTGAGTTGAACATAAAATGTGAGTTTGAGCATTATGATTGATGTCTCCCTGGGAGCTTTTCTTCTGTTTTCCCATTTGATTGGTCAGAAGCTGCCAGCCAGCAATGCTTCCAGTCAGGTGGAAGGAGAGAGGAAATAGTTATCAGTTTAATGAGAAACACAACCTTGCATAGGAGCACATGCCAGCTTCTGTTAGAAAGGTAACAGCTCCCCAAGTACAGGAACTCATCAGAAATGGAGAGCCAGGAGGGGCTGCCTCTTGCAGAGTAAAATGCTCTTGATCAGCAATTCTCTAGGCAGCCTGCTTTGCTGTGCCCAGAGAAGCTCGGGAGACCTCTAACTCTTATCTGTCTCTCTGTAAGACAACAATTCTCTCTGAGTTTCTGCAGACACTTCTCTCCTCCTTAAAATGCAATAGTACTAGGAAGATTTAAAACTTGTTTGTTATTGGCTTTGTACTGTTTCTTTTAAAGTAGTGGTATTGAATGACACTCTACTTTGTGTTTGTTGAACAAAGTGGAGGTCAGTAAAAGCTAAAGCTATGGGCATTTTAGGTCCTGATCTGACTTTTAAAGTCCTGCTCTGCTTTCAGTGCAAAATGGCATTTGGTTGAAATGATTGATTCCCTTCTACCTCTGCCCTGTAGGATGAGGACATATAGAGTTTGCATGTACATTCATTATGTTTTGAGGTTCTTTGGCAGCTCAAAAGCCATGCTTTGCATGTCTTGAGCCAGCTTTAAGAGGCTGTCATGTGATATATTTCTGTGAAAATGTACCAGTCAGGAGATGTTCAGTATGGAGAAGGAAGACATGCAATAGCAGTTCTTTCTACAAGCCTACTGTCCTGCTTGAGGAAAACAGAGATATGAGAAAGCATTTCCTTGTGTACTGTTTCTGGGAAGACAGCAACACCTGTCAACTGGAATATGCTACAGAGTATTAAACCAGAATGTATGATTCTTTCTGGATGCACGACTGCCAGATGAAGGCTTGATAGTAAAAGCAGATAATAAATGAACAGTTGAAAAAACTCAAAATAGTAAAAAACCTTAAGAATACCTTGAAATACATGAAAGATTTAGGAAAAAATCAATCTCTTGTAGTCTGGCTTTTTTGATACCTTTTCTCTTTATTTCTCCATTGCTAGTTTGTACAACGGTCTATTTTAATTCTTGTTCTCAGAAATAAGTAAGCTGGAAATTTACTTTAAAGTGAAAAACAAGATAGTTTGTATATTCCTACATTCTAATAATTCTGGCACCAAATACTACTGGAAGAATAAAAAGCAAACAATCAAACAACCAGCCAGAAAAAGTGCAGGATGCCATAAGACAACCAAAGTGCTGAGATTTGCAGTCTTGACTGAGCTCCCTCATCTTATATATCTGGAATCTTTTGCTGATTTCATGAAAGTGTTTCCCAGAAGCAAAGGAACAATGGCACATTTTTTAGCTAACGAGTGTCTGAAATATGTCAATCAAAAAATCTTTCTTGCCATTCTCTGCTTGTTTCTTTTTTCCCAGTTCTACATATAAGCCTGTGATTTAAGTATCAGCATAGTGAGTTCCCTTTCATAAGATGGGTATGACATGCTCAGTAGAAGCACATTTTCTGCAATGGCAATCTCTGCTCCTATTTTTGTTGTACACTGCATATTTAATACTCATTTTTTGTCCTTAATTGAGGACTGCAATAGTATGAGACTTCCTCAGCTGGGCTAGTTTATTCAGTAATATTCAAACTCCCTTTGTGAAAATATTTTGTGTTGTACAACTGTTTATAAAAGCTTAAAGAAATTTAAAACCAAGAAACATATTAAAGATGTCAAAAGGATGGTTTGATCTCCTGAGGGTTTCTGCAGCATTTCTGCTTTTGTAAAATATGGTCTCCAAAAAAAAAAAAAAGAAAAAAAAAGAAAAAGTCACCCTCAAAATTTAGTGCCATTGCCTGATTTTATAGGGAAAAAAAGATATACTGAGGTGCTATATTGCCTTAGCCAGCACATGTTTCTGAGATGTTTCTAGTGGGCAATAGTTTGTTAGTAGGATGATGTATGTTACCTTGTGGAGGAAACAGTGTACTGTCATTTCTGCAGTTTGTCCAAAGAATTTTTGCCAGCCATACTATTTTTTTCTGAACAGAACATAGCTACCCATTCTGCTCTGACAGGGCAGGATATTCTGATATAAATCACACTGTGGTTCCTGAGCTCCGATGAATCTCATAAAATGAGAGGATAGTCTGCTGTAATTAAATTGTGGAGAAATCCCTATAGAAAAACATGCTTCCCTTAAGGTATAATATGTTTTTAATAAAAAGGATAGAATTTGAAGCAATGTATTCCATCCCAGCTGCCTGGCAGTGCTTAGGTATGCAGGATGTTAAATCAAACCTTTACAATAATAAAATTTGAATTCTGAGATGCTATATTTCTTCTTGATGAGGAACTAATTGTACCTTATCATTGACAAGTTGAAGAAATGTTGCTTAAAGATCAAACTCCAGGAAGAAAGTGCTTTTTGAAGTTGAAGTCACATACTTTCAACTACGAGAAGAGGACTTGTTTGCAATCTGTCAGCTTTTTTAGGGCGTGATTTTCAAAACCACAGCAGAAAGAAGACCATTAAGGCATCAATTATAAATATATTCATGTTTTAAGTTCAGATTGTTTTACTTTATAATTTTTAATTTTAATATATATTGTGTACAGAATTCCTAAAAATGACTGATTTAAAATAGTTCTCATAAAGCAACTTATAAAAAGATTTTAACATTCTACAATCAGACAGCTTAGGCAATATCTATCACCATCAGAGGCCTTCATTTCATGAAAAAGGAGTCATCCAGGTAAATTACAGGAGTGGCTGTCTAAATGGACAGTTTAATTGTCTCCTCTCAAGTTTCTTCGGTTTTAATAATGAATGTTGCTCTACCACCTGGAATCTGAATGTGCGCACACCAAGGACAGAGAGACAGATTGATGTGCTTCACTTTTAAAAGAGAAGTAGCAATGTGTTTATTGTTATAAAGCAGAGCTTTGACAAAGTTTGGTAACATGTGGCAGTGATTCACAAGGTTTGATGGCATGGTACACTTGATTGTTTACTGAACAGAAGACAGGGTGAGACCAAACTGTCAAGGAGACCCTCCCAGTTCAGAAAGGTACCCCTTACTTTCTAAACTCCTCCTCAGAGATGAGTGTTGATGTGGCTGGATCCAGACAGTCTCAGACTCAGTTAACAGTTTATGTCTAAAGGATTATATATGTACAATCAGTCCTTTACATATATATCCTAGGTAACATCACAAACTTTCCATACATTTATTCCCAATTAACTTACTGAGGGTCTGTTGTAGTATGGATTCTGTCAGTCTCAAGGAGTAACCTTGTGAGGTAACCCTTTCAAGGTGAGATCTTGACATACAGCCCGCTGTCATTTCAGGAAAACTCAAAGGGCTGCTTACTATATGTGCAGTAATATGACTGACTCATAGTCACATTTACATACTGACTGCAGGTGCCAGCTTCTTCTAGATTTGGCATGCACTGTGGCCAGGTAGGTGCGTTAATATAGATTAGCCCTTGGCTATTGCCCCCAAAATCATCATGAGGAAGATGCAGCCATCAGAACCATCACAATCACCTCTTGTGGTTATCACTTGATCAAGATTTATGGGAAAAAGTCAGTCTGGGCAGTGGCAGGGGATACACTGTCACAGCGCATGTGCCTGTGTCCACACACCTGAGAAACCTTAAGATAAGGAAGAATCTGGCCTTTGTCACCTGGAAACAATACATGGAATTAAACACTTTAACATGGCCCTCCTTTTTTTTTTCATAAAGGTGAAAATAATTGCATATGCAACTGGGAAGAAATTTTCCATTTTTATGGAAAGGCACTTTTTTTTCTCCAACAGGTTCAAGTAAAAGGCTGATTCATTCTTATCTAACTTTTCTGAAATATAAAATATATCAGGATTCTTCTTCACTCTGGCTTTGTATGAGGGCATGTTTAAGAGACAGTACTGACTCATCTTGATTTTGATTGGATGATCATACCACCAATTATAAAATTGTAAGCCCAGGGGAAAGATGAGGCTGCCTATTTCCATCTTGGCTAGCCACTTTCTCTGCCTTTCTCATGGATTGTATTTCCCAAGCATTTCCATTTAGAATAGGAAGATGGACAGTCAGGAAGAAAGAATTATCTTCTGTTTCTCTCTTTAACATACCTGTATGATCCCCTCCATTAATATAGTGTCTGAGAATTTCCTATTCTCTGCTACAGTTACCTTTGCAAAACTTGAGTAGTGTGGAACATCCTTATTATGTGCATGTTATTGCTGGGAGCTGTGAACCAGGCTAGATCACTGTGAATTTTCTACTCATTTCTACTAATGCTGCCTTTTTATGCAGAAGTGAAGTGGTTAGAGCACTTCACTGGGAAATTCACCCTGAAGAGGCTAAATTTTCACCATCTGGTTCCTCTGAGAGTATCGCAAAGGCAGCACTGTTGGGTTAGCCGGGCTGAATCAGAAATGATGAATTTGTCCCTCCTGGGTGGAGATGGCACAGGATGCACCACAGAGTGAAAGATTCAGAGTGCTAGGAAAAGATATAAAGAAAATGGTAACCTGATGTTATGACCCAGTTAGGACTGGTCTCTCTAAGTATGTTTGAGGGTGTGATCTGTGCTTGAGGGACTGCACTCACACTTTTCAAATTGAGCATCATTAAGTGAAATATATAAGTTGATCAGTTTGCAGTGCTGAGAAGAGGTTGTAGAGAGGAGGGAGCTGACCTCTTCTCCTAAGTGGCAGGGAATAGAACAAGGGGGAATGGTCTCAAGCTGCACCAGATGACAGAAAGAAAATTTTCACAGAAAGGGTCATTGGGCACTGGCAGAGGCTGCCCAGTGAGGTGGTTGAGTCACCATCCCTGGAGGTATTTAAAAGACAGGTAGATGAGGTGCTCAGGGACATGGATTAGTAGCAGACAGGAGTGGTTGTACTCAATTATCCAAGAGGTCGTTTCCAACTTTGTGATTCTATGATTCTATGAAGCAGGAAAAACTCTATGAATCTCTTTTGAATGAGGTAAAAGTAGGCTGTCTAGAATCAAAACTAATTCAAGGGTGCATTATGAACTTCCACTTAGTTTCCTGTCAGCCTTCCTTGAGGCAAAGATTGAAAAAGTGGGTTCTTTTACTTCATTGTTACTGTTGGTTTGTTTGTGTGGTTTTCAACAAGAACCCATATAAATCTTGAAAAGAGAGCTATAGTGCTGTGCAGTCAAGATCAAAAATACCTCAAACAGCAAAAGGTCAAAACAAATTAGATACTGAACTAAATCCAGTGGAATTCAGCAAAACTGCTTCTGAGCAATGGTTTATGAATATTCATCCTTTCTTTGCCCTTTCTGACTCTGGTTTTCCAGCTGACTCTAAGGTCTGTACTCAAGCACTTCAGGGCCATGGGTGCAACCAAGCAATGACTGTATTTACGTACCAATATCCTAGGAACATTGTTCTATCATGACTCATAATCTAAAGAAGTGGGGTTTGGAGGGTGAATAAAAAGGCAAGCAAAAAAACCTGGGTTTGATGACTTGATATATATCACTGTTTTGAGGGATTATTATGGACTTAGTACTTTACACCATGACCAGAACCACAGACTATGTCTGTTACCAAGATACTGTCTCTCAGCTGAGAGAAAAAAACTGTATTTCAATAAAGGAGTATTGAGCTCAGTCTCATTCTACTTTAAAAAAAAACAGTCATGGGCTAACCACAGTATTCTCCCAATTTGATTAGTTGTTTTTGATCTGCTCTATTTATTATGGTCTGTATTTTCTTTAATTGTGTGGGGACCTAAAGTTGCAGACATGCCAGTATGAGTTCATAAACCTTAAGGATTAAATTCCCATTGATACTGAGCCTCTGAAGCTGCAGCACTCTTTATTCTTTTCCTCTATTGTTGTGCAGTGATCCTCTGAGCTGCTGAAGTGCTTCCAGAACTCATTGCAGCCATGTCTGAATTTTAATGACAGGTGAAATGATTCTTGCCTGTAGTTTTTAAACACTTTGACATCCTTTTGAATTAAAGGTGTTATAGGAATGTAAGATCATTATGTGGTTTTAGATTCCCAAACATTTTCTACATGTATTTGAATATTGATAAACCTATGGCTTAAAAATGCTGTGACTGCAACTTCAGAAATTTCTTCTGTTCCAGTTTGTTTAACCAGAGCTTGTTTAACATTAAATATTTAGCAAATTTCTTTATTCAGATCAGCATGCTCATTAATAACTTAAAATACAAACTGTCATACATTAAACATGCAAATCAGACATTTTATTCAAACTGGGTCCTCAGTCTCCTACACATAGTTATGATAAATAGCACCTTCTGCAGTGAGTCACAGCACTGTTTCTGTCAAAATTACTCCCTAAGCAATGAGCAAGTCAGAGACAGGCAGCAGAGTCTGGTTGTGTCTTTGTCCAGTGCTGACTGGTTGTTACAAACCACTGCTACTGTTTGTCACCTTTACATTTTTGGCTTCTGTTCTCCTGTTACTATGTTCTGGCAATACATTATATTTAACTCTCATCCTGCTGTCTTTACATGGGGACAGTGATATAACTTCTTTTAGCAGGGGCTGGAGATGGTTAGGTGGCAACTTGAGCTGTGGCATCTTTACCAAATTACTGCCACAAAAGAGCTAGTCTGTTTCAGGAACGCTAGGAGTTGAGGACTGGCCAGCCTGCCTCAAGCTATAGTTTTGTGAGAGACAGTGAGGCTGGAATATGTAGAAGTCTAGGGGAACGGTATCTGTTTCATGATGCTGCCAGACTGCATATATGTGCACAATACAAGTTTATATCACATCTTAGCCATTGGCACAGTGAAAGACCCTAGAGCATTTATAGATAGAAGATAACAACATGGTGTGGAACTTGAAGGAGCTACAGTGAAATGTAAGCAAAAATGAAACCACACAGAATTTTTTGTCTGAATGAAGCATTTGTAATAGAGGTTTGAGGAGAGTTCCAAGGCCATTGTGAAGGACTGGGATAGACTACAAGTACTACTGAACCCTTGAGGGGACTTGGATACTGATGAAAATAGGAATGTATGCTGAATGGTGACGATTTTGAAATAAGCTACTATAAACAAAGTAGATCCTGGAAATAGTAAGATATCCCATCCAGGCTTGAATACTTAAATAGAAAAGTAATTAATCTTTGTAGGGAAAAAGTAAGTTTGAAGAGAGAGTTTATACAGCTTGCAAACTCAGATGCTTTTGGCATAGAATGAAACTGAGGCAAGGCATTACAAAGCTCCTGTAGTCAGACTGAGAGCATTTGTTATTTACCATACTAAGTTCTATCATAATACTGAGTTTTCAGGTCACATCACATCACATCACATCAGGATTTAACAGACATACTGCTTCTAAGCTTTCAGCACAACCTGTTTATGTGCACTGCCAACACACCAGTGGAGAGCATATTGCCATTTCTTACATTACATAATTTTGAAAATTAATGAAGTAATTTCAAACAATCACTTTTTTCTATTTAAGATGGAATAATTATTTTTACAGATCTTTAAAAAAATTACCTTAACAGACTAGAGTGATTTTAATATGTGAGTATTCCATGCTTTTAATATTTATTTTGTTTGAGGCTCTGCTATTTGATAAAAGCCTTGTTCGGAGAAAAGAATTTCAGCAGCTTTAGACAATGCTGCATGACATCTCCTATTTCAAATTATGTGTAAGCTTATAGGACCCAGTTTGTAAGACTGTGAGATGGAGGAAGACTTGTACAAGGAAGGAAAATACTAGCAGGACATGTCTTCCCTGGATTTTAATTCAGATGTATTTTCTGGGAATTGGTATTCTTATTTTGACCCTGATATTGATAAATAACAGCCTCTACATTCTGAAAACTCTACAGTCTGTAATATGGTGGCTTAGTTTATAGCTGAGCTCTTTGTTTTAAACATATATAGATCTCACCTGGTTATCCTCTTCCTAGGTTTCATTCCAGTGATATTTATCAGAACAGAAAGGATTTGAACATTACCCTCAGCCTTCAGAGAATTTGGCTAAATGGCCATCATACTGCAGGCTACCTTTTCTTTTAAACTGCTTATATTACATCTGAGTATCGAAGCTTTTTAGTGCACTACAGTCATGTGAAAACTGTTGTTTTCCTTAATTCTTTATTTTCCTTTCATCCTAACTGATTACTACCTCAGCCAGAATTTATCAGCAGTTCTCTGTGCACTGGACTATGTGACCTAAGTTTTATGACCTTGCGTCCAAAATCTAATTCTCTGGTACAAACTCATATTTCTTTGTTGATCTTTTAAAGACATTTTCCTCATTAGCATGGCAGGAAAGCATGTGGAAGCCAAATGAAACAATATGCAGTTTTGCATTGCATTCACATTCCTTGCTGCAGTGCACTCAACTAACCTTCTATTAAAATTGTATGTTCTCCCCATATCCTTGTTTTTTCTTTTGCAAACAAATAATCTGCCAGTGCTAAGGAGTTATTTATTTTGTTCATCTTTGATTTTCCTGCTAGCTATCAGCCTTTGATTTGGCCATTTTTCTGTGGCTATTCTGCTAACTAGAGTGCTATAAAAATCTTTCTAGTACAGTACATTAAAAATCTTCAGCAACCATGTTTCCACTGCAAGGTATCTTTATTTAAAGTTGTAATATCAACAATAAATCATATACAATAAGAAAATAAATCTAAGTCTCAGCTTGTGTAAAAATCAGATAGGTGGTTGTAAGTAACAGATTCTGCTTCCCTCCCCAAGTGTTCTAAAAGAATTTAGATTATTTTAACAAATGCAAAGCTAAGGATCTGTCCAGTCTTTTCTATATTCATTCTTGGGCAAAGAAAAGTATTTCTCTATGTCAACACAATTTCTTTTTATCACATAATTACTAATAGACACAAAAATTCTGGTGTTCTTGAACAGTCAGTGTTTGGACCAGTTTTGTTTAATATCTTTACCAGTGATCTGGATGAGAGAGTGCACCCTCAGTAAGTTTGCAAGTGACACCAAATTATGTGGGAGTGTCAATCTGCTCGAGGGTAAGAGGGCTTTACAGGGGGATCTGGACAGGATGGATGAATGGGCCAAGGTCAATCAGATGAGGTTTTAAAAGGTCAAGTGCTGGGACCTGTTCTACAGTCACGACAACCCGAGACGGTGCTGCAGGCTTTGGGATGAATGCCTGGAAAACTGCACAACAAAGAAGGACTAGGGGATGTGGGTTGACAACCAGCTGAACATGGGCCAGCAGTATGCCCAGAAGGCCAACAGCATTCTGGCTTGTATAATGTGGCCAGAGTGACTAGGGAAGTGATTGTCCCCCTGTACTTGGCATTGGTGAGGTCGCACTTTAAGTACTGTGTTTGATTTTCATCTCCTCATACAAGAAGGACATTGAGTTGTTGAGTGTGTCCAGAAAAGGAGAGCAAATCTGGTGAAGAGTCTGGACCATAAGTCTTATAAGAAGCAGCTGAGGGAACTGGGACTGTGTAGTCTGAAGAAAGGAGGCTGAGGAGAGACCTTATGACTCTCTACAACTACTTGAAAGGAGGTTGAGGTAATGTGGGTGTTGGTCTCTTGTCAGTAATTAGCAACAGGACAAGAGGAAATGACCTCAAGCTGTTTCAGAGGAGGTTTAGATTGGATATTAGGAAAAATTTCGTCACTGAAAGAGTGCTCAAGCGTTGAAACAAGATGCCCAGGGAAGTTGTGGGGTCACTATCCCTAGAGGGCGTTCAAAAAAAGGGTAGATGTGGCACTTAGAGTTATGGTTTGGTAGACGTCATTGTGATGGATTAACTGTTGGATTTAATGATCTTATTGGTCTCTTACAACTTCAATAAGTCTATGATTGTAAAAATCATCACTGTAAAAGCTGGAAACAAAACAACAAAAAAATGAAGGTCATATAAAGTATTTTACCATGCCACACTTAACAGGAACCAAACACAGGTGAGATTTTTGCTCTTATTCATATAAATTGACTGTTCTACTTCTCCTGTTGTACATAATACACTGCATATTAAGTGAGTAGCTGGAGAAATAATTAACACTAGAGGTATATGGGGAAAAAGAGATGAACATACTGATGATGAATATGCCTGAAGTTTATACATTTCCATCAGTTTCATTACAAAGAACTGAGGTTCTGTACAAGGCAATGTGGTCCTTTTCTAGTCAGTTCAAGTGAAGACAAATTTTATGGAGTTGTAAAGTCAGAATATCCTAAAGTAGAAACCTTTTTTTTCCCCTGCTATTATAATATATGTAGCTTTACTAGCTTTAGAGAAACTATTAAATGTTCAGAGTTTATTCAACACATGAAAATGTACTTGATTAGGTATTTAACTTCCTGTTAAATTCATTTGGTCTTGCTGAGGGCTGACTTGTATGCATGCTTAACTGGACACCTTTGCTGTGGTTTGTTTGTTTTTTTTCTACTAGCTGAAAAGTTTAGCATCCCAAGGTTTTCTGCTGTCTCTCATATGTGGCAAAACCTCCTGCCAAGTTCTTCATCAAGCATGACCTGGGAGGTCCCAGCTCCCATCATCTCTCTCCTGTAGAAATGGCCTTCGAGTATCCTGCCAACAGGAGCATCCTAGCTAGCAGTATATACCCCTAAAGTAGTCAAATGCAAAAAAAGGTTTAGATGAAACACACTGAGATCACAATTCAGAGATCCACAGAATCATTTCAGTCTCTACAACAATGCAAATACCTTAGTTTTAAAATAATTGCATACATAAGCATTCAAAATACAAATAATAATGAGACAATTTGCAATGTGTGCTATAGCAACAGGAGCTGTAAAGCCAGTTATACAGTAATGTTGCCTCTGAAGAGAAACATGGAATTGCTCTGGAAGGCAGATTGGAGACGGTGAATCCAAAAGCAAAAAGAATAGTGCAAGTCTGTACAAGTAGCTCTTCTAATGATGGTGTAAGTTAAACTGAAATCATAAAATAGTCATGTTACAGAATCTACTGCTGTGTTTGATTATATCTGCATAGCTACCATCCTCCTTCCAGAAAACAAATCTGGCTCTAGACAAAATGGTGCAGAATGGCCTGCAACCACTCTGTCTAAAGGTATCCCAGCACTGCTTAGCACTTGATCCAGACCTTCCCTAGGCCCTACCACTGCACATTAAAATTGATTTGTATGTGTGTGGTTTCTTGCCTAGTTCAAAATATCTGAAATTAAGTTAAAACAGTCTATAAAAGAAGTTGTTAGGGGTTTTTTGGGGTGTGTTTTTTTGGTTTTTTTTCCTAGCATAAAAGTTGAAGATCTGCATTGCATGCTTTGGAACATATAGGGAAAGTAGATAGAAAGATTTTAGGATGTAGATGTTATGGTAGTATTGGAGAAACACACAAGGTAAGGAGAACCAAAGCAGCACAGTTTTATCCACAAGGAAATGTAAGTAACTGTCCCTGAAGTAAAATAACTGGTTGGATGGAAATGATTGGTTGACTTCTAAAAAGAACCTAGAATTGAATTGACTTGTATACAGTTGGAACAAACAGAGTACCAGAACTTAGGGCTGAACTGTGAAGTTCAGAGATAAACCCTTTATCATGTTTGCTTCTCAGTTCAGTGGTTGAAAAAAAGCGTTTGCATGCTTATATATAAAATTCAGTCCAAATGTTACATTCCCAGGAGGAACCAATTGCAAATGTTTTTTATAAGCCTCTGCAGAAATCAAAGGCTAAAGTATATCAGAAGCCTGTGATGTATCTTTTGTAGCCTCTAAAGCCACATCTTCAGTGACAATACCAAAATGTCTAAAAACCAGCTAACAGCATATCAAGACTTTGTTTCATAAAAAAGAAAGTTGAGCAAGACAGATCGTTCTGATAGCTGAATGATCACAACATCATTCATGTGTTGACTAGTGTTGCATTTCAGCAAGACTCGAAAAAGTATTGTCAGAACCCATCTGCTACTACAGATAATGTGGTTAACGTGTTGCCTGCAATTAAAGAGGCAGAACTGTCCTCTCATATTAGATGTTTACATAAACTCACTTCAGTAACTGCAGAGGATCTAAATGTGCACCAGGTGAACAGTGTTTGCATCATTTTTCCAAAGCATCCACACAGCAAGTACTGCCCTGGAAAAGAAGCAGTCCTGCTGGCTGTTTCCCAGTGTAAATTAATAACAGATGTTCCAACAAACTTGTGACATGTTATCTAGATAGTTAGAGCAACAATGAGCTATTAGTGCTACATTATTGTCAAAACATATCTGGAGAAATGGATAAGACCTCATGACTTCTTTGAAGGTGATTTGACAAGTTCCTAGAGCCCATGCAACTGTCATTGCAGTTCTTTGTGACAGAGACAAGCCTACAATTTCAGTGATCCATCCGTGTTATGAAATTATGTGTATGTAATTGAAAGTTACCAGTCCTGGACTGGCAAATCATTGAAACAGTAGCAAAAATTTCAGTGGTTAAATATCTACATTTAGCCATCAAGCCAGATATTGTGAAGTTTACTCTTTCTTTGGGGATGTACACAAACACACAAAGGATAGTGACGAGGAAGAAAAGATGCTCTTTTTTTTTTTTTGCAGGGAGCTGTGTATTGGATTCCAGATAAAAGATCTGCCCTGATGAGGGAGCCTAACAAATTAAGATTTATGATAGATCCTTTAATTCTAGGTCTACAATATTGTATGTGCAGAGAGAGAGATGTGTAGGGGGTGATAAACCTTTAGAAGGCAAATCCTTGCAATTTACCTCCTATCTGTGAAGTCCTCAAGTGCAAAGATTCCAAAATGTGCACCTGAGAAGGTATTAGTGGGTGTTCTGGTACAAATCAAGAGGGTATTAAATACACTCATGTATGAGATTACCAGCTGAAAATTGAAGACAGCAAAATGCAATTCCCCCATGTGGTTGAAGCTGAGCAAAACCAAGTATTCATTACTGTCAGCACTAGCAAAGGAATACCTTACATATTCCAGCAATTTCAAGTAGTTAGTGGAAGAATCTGCTCAGCTGGTAGTGATACAATCAGTGCTCAGAAGCTTTCTCCCCTGGGGAGTATGTCAATCAACACATTAAAAAAAAGAAGTAGAGAGAAGTTTCAAATTTGGATTCTGATACCCTGAATTTACAGTGGTTTTGACATACTCCTTGTTCATTAAAACCAATCATTCTGCTATTTTCATAGCAGATTTCATTTTAAAACAGTTGGAAATCACTTGTTTTCTGTAGCATCACATACCTTAAGCAAAGTATTGTGGTGTGCATAACATTTTCAGGGATGCTTTTTTACATTCCCATTTACTAATTAACTTAATAGGTTGCAAAGCTCACATCAGTTCAGGAAGAGAGTAACTGTTTTTAAAATGGGCTCTCTGATGGAGATGTGATAGTTGATAGAAAATGTACTGAAGGAGAAGAAAAGTCTGATTACCAAAATGAACTAATAAGGAAATGTGGTATATCTAAGAGTATGTGTGTCTCATGAAAGCTTTGCTTGATAAATTTTCAAGATGAGCTATAGAACTCCAAGATTAGGATACTTTTAAATGTGATAGCTGAGATCAAAGACAAAATTCACAATTTTAAATATACAAAAGCACTCATATCTCTAGAATACATTACTGAGTCATGGTAAGCAACCTGCTTTAGATTTTACGATTGCTTGAAAAACACCTTGTGGCTTATACTGTAAAGACATGGCACTTAAGATATGCTGTCATTCATGTATTGTAGGAAACAAAGTAGGAATGGCATGAAAATCTTACATCTATTGGACAGGAAGTCAGCCAGGAAGCTTAACAGCACAGTTTGCATTAAGATGTCAAAGCGAGCTATGTTCAAGGATCCTTTGCAGTCTTTTTTTCAACTTCAAAAAATATAATAGACATATGATGATAATTGGCCTTAATCTTTCAGTAACTCACCTGTTGGGGGATAGAAATAGTGTTAAACAAATAAGAAAAAGTAAAAATTATGCGAGCACAGCTTTTCCAACTCTGAGACACAGATGATAATGATAATGTGTGTTCCACTAGGTTGATACACTCGGTCAGGGACAGAAGGCATTACAAAGGTTTTTAGTTAACATCTCCAGAGCATTTATTACAACTGCAGATAATCAGAAGTACAGAGAAAGTTCCTGTTTTTATCTTTCTCCATATGAAGGAACATTTAGAGAAATAAAAGTACTAAGAATGAAAACAATAACAAAAAATATGTCTTCTTCCCAGTTACAATAGTTGTAATTGTGACTGTTTAGTGACTTAAATACACTAAATGGATATTTCATGAGATGATGATGATCCCCTTGATGATTATGTCTGGATAATTACCTAAGCAAGAGAAGAAAGTGGGAGAAAAAAACACCTTAGCTTGCATAGTCAATGTTTAGGCATAAGAAGTAGTGTTATAGGGAGAGAAACCAGTTCTATTCTTAGCATTTATATAGCACTTACAGGATTAAAGCATCAAAGATTGAACAATCCACATTTATAAAAGTGGTTTTATCTCCCCATGGGCCTTTTGGATAGTGTTAATGCATGTGGGTTTTTGTTGTTGTTAATGATTTGATTTGTTTTCAGTTTTGGGGTCACCCCCTGTGAAAAATCCAGTCTCTTCAATATGCAGTCATGTATAATTATCTTGATCCGTTTTTACAGAATCATGGAATCATAGAATGGTTTGGGTTGGAAGGGACCTCAAAGATCATCCAGTTCTGACACCCCTGCAATGGTCAGGAAGACCTCCCATCAGACCAGGGTGCTCAGGGCTCCATCCAACTTGGTCTTGAACATTTCCAGGGAAGGGGCATCCACAGCTTCCCTGGGCAATATGTTCCAATGTTCCACCAACCTCATTATGAAGAATTTCTTTCTCATGTCTAGTTTAAATCTTCCCCTCTTCAATTTATAGCCATGCCCCCTCGTCCTATAACTACATGCCCTTGTAAATAGTCCTTCCCCAGTTTCCCTGCAGATGCCTTTGGGTACTAGAAGGTTGCTGTAATTTCTCCTTGGAACTTTCTTTTCTCCAGGCTGAACAGCCCCAACTCTCTCAGCCTGTCCTCATATGAGACATGCTCCAGTCCTCTGATCATCTTTGTGGCCTTTCTCTGGACCTATTCCAACAGTTCCATATCCTTATGTTGAAGACTCCAGAACTGGAAAAACTACTCCAGGTGGGATCTCAGGAAAGCAGAATAGAGGGCCAGAATCACCCCCCTTAAACTGCTGGCCACGCTTCTTTTGATGCATCCCAGAATACAGTTGGCCTTCTGAGCTGCAAGTGTGCATTGCTTGCTTATGTCAAGCTTTTTATCAATCAGCACCTCTGAGTCCTTCTCCACAGCACTGCTCTCAATCGTGTCATCCCCCATCCTCTACTGAAACTGCAAATTGCCCCAACGCAGATGTAGGACCTTGTACTTGGCCTCAGTGAACCCTATGAGGTTCACATATTGCTGGAAGAAGTATTGTTTGACCACCTCATCTCTGAGTAGTCATCTATGGGGACATATCAATGGGTTCTTGCTGATGGAAAATCTAGTCTGAAACTAAACTGTGACTTTGTGTTACTCAGCCAAGTAGCTAGGTTAACCATGCAGTTCTAGTCTCCTGCTGACTCCCCTTTTGCTTACAGAGCAGGTGCTGCCCCTCCATGCTCTGCTATTTCCACTAGCCATGGGCAAGAGCAAAGCCAAGAGAAACAAGGAGGCTGTGCATCCCTGATCAGTCCTGTCCTGATGCTGGGCACAGGGGGGGACTGTAAGAGTGTAAATTGCCCTCTTCAAGGGCCAAAGGAGAGGTATGGTGTGAGAGGCAACTCAACTACATTTCCTTCTCAAAAGGTGTTGCACCTAGAGATTTCAGCTGAACCAGGCTTCTTCTCTTCCTCTGTAGTGTCATTTGCTCACCTTCCTTCTGTGGCCTCTTTCTCCTTATCTATGCCTGCAGCCAGCTCTGCTCCTTCCAGTGGATCAGGTGGAGCTCTGACTCATCCCATGTCTCATACTGAAACTCAGAACAATATTTAATCCCTTTGCATCTCCCTCAAGATGATAATGGGTTCTGTTTCTTCTCCTTTTGCCCTCTCAGCACAGAGGGAGCAGAGAAGCATCTCTGGGGTCTATCAACACTTTGCTCAGTCAGTTGATTCAGCATTGCCTCTGTGTCAGCAGCAGGCATTAATGAAGAAGAAGGAGTGTAGAGAAAAAAAATTCTATCCTTGCTTTGAAGCGGTGCAATGTTGCAGTTTGAAATATAGATGCTACCCAGTGTGTAGATAGGATGCCATAGAATCATTGCTTGGTGGGTGCTGTGGAAAATCAGAAAAAAAATAAATACAGAAAATAAAATATATACACATATCCCACTCCCCCACATACTATTTCAGGCATCCCTTTGATTGTTTTTAAGGTGAAATAGTTTGTCATTGCCTGAAGCATGATGATGGAAAGAATGAGAAGCTGCAGTGGAAATGCTACTTACCAACATTCATGTAAAAATCCCTTATTCCAAGATTTTTCTTTGCTTATCTTTTCAATTAGACATCTTATACTAATTTGTAGCAGTTTGAGATATACATGAACTCCACAGAAATGAAGATCTAGTGATCATATTCTGTGTTTATTAACTAAATATATTGCCTCTACTGATGAGATTTCATTCTCATAGACGTTGACATGTTCTTCTGCTATGTATAAATTCTAGAGGGCATGAAACCGGTGCATCTGAATTTAGTCTTTCTGAGTTGCTAGATTGTATTCCTATTTGGGTAGCAAAGGAAGTTACTAAATCTAATTGTACTTTGGGAAATGCTGCAGACATTTGTAATCTAGATATGAATCTGATGAGAAGAATGTCTTATACTTAATGAGAAGACTGAAAAGCAATAAGGAGCAGAAGTCCCATTAGTTTAAGTGGAATTCCTGTTGCTGGAATTTGTTAGATATACTTGAAAAATCACTTTCTATCATAGCTAGAAATATTAGATGAATTATGAAACATGTTTCTATGATATATAGCTCTCCACAGTCTATCTTTCCCTTTTGTTTGCAACTGACAATGGGTAGTCTTGTGTTGCTTGGGTCATTGTCACTGTCTGAATAATTTGAGGCAAAACCGAGAACAACTTCAGTAATGTTTATCATTTATTTACTTTTATAAAATCTTCTCAAAAGGACTACAGCACAAAGGTGATTCTGTGCTCTGTTTGCAATTTTATTCACCTTCAAATCTGGACTATTTGTCCTACATGCTCTATATTTCTGTTTTTACCTTAGTAAAAAAGCAATAGCTCAAGAGCAATACACCACCTGGGCTCTTAGTAAATGCACCATGACTCCCTTATATTGCAAATGAATAAAACACAGAAAAAAATTCATGTAGCTCAATACATTACATAAGGGCATACAGTTTCTAGACAGTTCATTTCTATCTCTGTCATCATTGAAACAACTTTACTGGGTAGTCTTTTTTACAAGAGTTCTTTCCTGTAAAAAAATGCTAGCAGTTCTCCAAATACACACAAAGTTTCAAAAATCATAAAATCATATAATCATTAAAATCACAGAATCATAGAATCACCAGGTTGGGAAAGACCCATCAGATCATTGGGTCCAACCATTCCTCTTCTCTGGACTTGCTCCAGAGCCTCAAAATCCTTCTTGTGGTGAGGGGCCCAGAACTCAACAGAGGATTCAAGGAGCAGTCTCACCAGTGCCGAGTACAGAGGGAGAATAACCGCCCTGGACCTGCTGGTCACACCATTTCTGATACAAGCCAGGATGCCATTGGCCTTCTTGGCCACCTGGGCACACTACTGGCTCATGTTCAGTC
>WAAB01008205.1:51021-76428 GCA_013389865.1 Piaya cayana
GGAGACCTCATTGCTCTCTATAACTACCTGAGCGGAGGTTTTAGAGAGGCGGGTGCTGACCTCTTCTCCCAAATGACAGGGGACAGAACAAGAGAGAATGGCCTCAGTCTGCCAGGGGAGATTTAGACTAGACATTAGGAAAAAGTTTTTCACAGAAAGGGTCATTGGGCACTGGAACAGGCTACCCAGGGAGGCGTTTGATTCACCTTCCGTGGAGGTGTTTAATGCATGGGTGGACACGGCGCTGTTGTTTATAGTTTGATAGGAATGGTTGGACTCGATGATCCAGTGGATCTTTGGCCCTAACCTGCAGCAACAGAGGGGGTTGTTTAAAAAAATACTTTGAGGTAAATTTCTTTATCAGATGACTGTAGATATCACAGTATCTTGAAGTTGATTCCTTGTAAAACTTAGTAAATAAAAATCTTGCTAACATTTACTTTAACAGGCATATTCAGCCCCTCCAAAAATCCAGATCTTACTTGCCTCTGTAAGCAGTTCTGAAGGCAGACCTTACAAACATCTGCAATCTAAAGCACTTTTTGGGTTGCTGTTTCAGTTCATTCATTATAGGAGTTTCATGCTGCTATTAGAAATAAATAAATCTGTGACTGAATATAAAATCAAGCAATACAAGGAGAAAATGGTGAACAGTTCTTACTAGTGTCATTGAAAGCAGGCAAGGTAGTAGTGGACTCATGGAGCTTGCTGGGATGAAGTCATGGGAGAGGGAAGCAAATGAAGTGTTAACTCTATCTATCTAGGCATCCATCTATCCATCCAAATAGAGAGCATCCATGAGATCCTGCAGACCATATGAAACATCTGACAGGTTTAGCACAGCAATGCCCATTTCCATAGGAGCTATCTCTGAAGCAGTTGTGTAGATATAAAATATGTAGGACAGTAAGCTTGCAGCACTTTCAGCTGCTTGAGAGGCTGTTCTTAAAGCACAGGAGTTTACACAAACAAAGTGTACTGGAAATTTGCAAAATTTAGGTTTTAATTTAAGTGCTTGTCTGAGTAAGTACCATCATTTTTTCTCTGGGCACCTAAGGGTCTTAATCCTTGAATACGTACAATAATTCAGCAGCATGGTGGGGTGGAGAGTTATACTTCCTCACAGCTTTTGTAAGGGCCTCCCATCCAACCATGGGAGATGTTTAAGGGGAATGTTTTTTTGAAACAGCAGGAGAGTATTTAAATGGAACCGAGTGCATTTGATTTTGCAAGGGTAACCTCATACCTGTGGATCGTACATCATCTCTGTCAAAAATTGCAATGCTATTAAGGGCTGTACAGTAATAACTATTCTGTTATGACCCCTCCAAAATTAATTGCAATGGCACTGAAATAGAATTCTAAGTCCATTGAGAATTTAAAAAAAAAATGGGAGTAACTTCAGTTTTCAAGGTTCTATCATGGATGATCAGAGAGATTCGGGTTTCATTTATAAGTACAGTGGTGTCTAGAACTGCATTAGAATTACACTACAGTTGCAGACCTGGATTTCACGCTGCTATGTACTATGCAATCACTCAAACAGAATCAGGTCCTTGTCTGATATTTACACTCAAAATCACACAAGAAAGAGAGGCAATACTATGAGATTATGTTGGTACATGATGCAAAAAGGTTTCAGTGGACTACTTGAACATCGGATCAGGCCCTTGGTGTATACCAACAGCAATTGTATACTGTTTATCAGTCTTTGTGGGATACTGAGTCTTATTCTGTTAGTATTTCTTTTATATGAATGCATAAAGTGACATGTATAATTACTACATTAAAATATCACAAAGCTGAAACAAAGTAGAATCAAGCAAAATTCTTATTTTATCTTTTTTTCCTAGGCTGACATAAAATGTGTGATATAGTAATTTAAAATGCATTTTTTAATATTCTTCCATACAGAGAAATGAAACAAACTGATGTGATATAAATGACAGCTTCTGAAGGGGTACTGCCATTTACTCAATTCTGCCTTTTTACTCTTTCTTATTGTATAGCTGACAACTCACTTTTAGAGCTGTTATTTTGTATGAATTGTGTAAATACCTTTAGTGTTCTGGGCACCTGCTGAAATACTTTTACAGTTAGGCAGCTGAAAGTGTTATCTTCTCTCTTATTACAGGTCAGGTTTTTACATTTGTCTTTGCTACTTCATGCTCTCTTGTGATCTCTTTCTGTCCTGATAAGGTGGAAATCACAATCAAATTAAATTTAGATTGATTTTATATTTATACTTATCATCCTACATCACACAATTTGTCGAGAGAGAAGATGTAGTAAAGCTGCTGCTGTACCTACTAAAGTCATTATACCATAGCTTCACTGTGCTGTTTTATGAGACCATAATCTGCTTCCTTATGAGGCAACAAGATTAGTGCCTCATAAAAATGGCAAAAGCACCACTATTATTGTTCTACAAGTTGTTATGAGTTGCTGAATTTTATCATTATTATTATTGTTTTACCGTTAGTGTGGCGTAATGAAGCTGTGGTTAGAAGTGAGAATTCTTTGTCTAAAAAAAACCCCAAACCCAAACATACTAGTTTGACAGTGTAACTCCCTTTAACAGAAGGAGGAATTTTTTCTCTGAGTTTTAGAGGTAACACATGTCCAGGATACATATGTATCCATGATGTTGTTGTTGTGGATATGTTATGTGTGAGGCTAAATAAATTTACAAGTCTGACTTTTTAACTCGGTGAAAGAGTTGATGCCAAATCTGCTGAAGTGGTAATAGTGAGACACGTATCTCCACATTTAGTTTATTAAAAACTTCTAGCAATATTTGAATACTAAACTTCCATAGGTCTTACAGAGCCTCTTACTTGTCAGTTTTGACACACAAATTTATTGTCACATACCAGCACTTTCAAAACTAAAATCATTTTTTAATATCTCCGTTTCTGTATAACAGTTGTGACAACAAAAAACATTAACATGCTGAACTTTTGACAAAAGGGAGATATTTACCTTCTAATTGGGGCCAAGCAAGCAGAATTATACCCATTTAGTCTGTGTGGAAATTTCTTAAGAAAATAGAGTCTTGTCTGTTTATTTACATATATGTTTATTGCTCTGGAAAATCTATGAACAGTATTCATTTTCCTGTAATTGTGCCCTCAACTTTAGGAAAGTGGAAGAGTAATAGGGAAAGTGGTCTGCAAGTTTTAATGAGCACTTCTGCAGATTCAGAATGATATGAATTATGTCCCTTGTGCCATGGTGAGGAAGGGAAATCTGCGGAGTGACAAGGCAGGCAATTTGTCTGCTGATGTAGCTTTTAAGAGAGAAAGCACCTCTTCTAGAAGGAGAGAGCTGTATTCTCCAGTGGGGAGCTAGCCAGGAGAAGTGCTGAAACCGAAGTGTCTTAAGGGCAGGTGGTAATGTCGAGGCCCCTTGGTCTGAGCACTTTGCCAGGACACAAGGTTGACTTCTGCAAAGGCTTTTAGATATAAGGACCTGTGACAGACCACAGTAAATCATTATGACACCTGGATGAGTCAAACTCAAAGAATTGATTTCTTTTTTTGTAGCTATTTGCTAAGTGACTTGAATGTTCTGGTTAGCTTTTTGTGCTGCCATTTCTGAATAACCCACCTTTAAAGTTCATTTTCCTTCTGTTGTATCAGGCACATTATACTGAGTATAAATCATAACTGCAGACACAAATAGGAATATTTGTTTTGACATCACTTTTAATGTATTTTAGCACAGTGACTCCTGAGTGCCCATCAAGCAAAATGCATCCTTTCAAGTAGGTTCATTTGCTTTTCCTTAATGTGTCAGACAGAAAACTATTTCAGCTTTAGTCTTGCTATCTTAGGGGGCCTCTTGGTTTAAATTTATTAGAAACCAGAGATGTTGCCTTGCCGCAGTGTAATCTTGGATGTTTTACAGGTTTTTCAGCAGTGCTATAAGGGCAATGCCCTGAGTAGATAAAAATTTAACTAGACATGAGAAATTGCAAAATCCTTTTTTTTATCATCAGTTCTCAAGCCCCTTGATTCAACAATGAGAATAAATTTCCTGTGATCTCATAACTTCAAAAATTCTCTTCATTCTCCTCTTCCCCCATCTGTTTAACCAATAACCTATTCTTACAAACACTGAAAATCACATTATGAACAAAATTGTCTTGATAGGCCTGGAGTACACTATGGATCCATGCTGAATTAAGTTGTATGTGCACTGAGACTATACAGTCTTTTATTCTTGTGGCTACTTATTTTTATTTTTTTACAGGTAGATGTTCTGAAAAATACCTATTTCATAGGAAATACTCATGTATTTGGGGCAAATTTAGAAAAATGCAGATGATTACTACAGTGGAAATATAGCTTTTTTAATTCATAAGGTTACAAGTCATTAGAGAATATGAGTAGAAAGAATTTTTTTCCTACCATTTCCTGTAACTGACAAGTTAGAATCATAATTCAGTGGCTTGTTAATTGTGTTCTCCTAAATAATTCTAGTCAATGTTGCCAAATACACATTGGGTATCCAAGATATTAATCCACTTGTAGGAAATGACGTCAGTGAGGGGACCTCAGAGATTGTTGGGTGACTACAGCATTCAATGAGCAGCCAAAGCGCTGAGGCTAGGTGGAGTTGAGAAACCTTATCCAGGGTTCTCAAGTTTATAAAAGATCATAACAACTCTGCTGTGTTATGCAAAGGAGGAAGCTGGCTGTTGAAGGCGGGAAATGTACCCTGGCAACATGGTTGTTTGGTTGGGCTGTGACCAATGAACGCTTGTTACTAGGACAGAATCGTCCAATCAATGTTTGGTGCGAGAATTGGCTTAGTGTATAAAGGCAGCCAGTTAACCCAAAATAAACGGCTTAATTCGGATCATATTGATCGTTGTGTCGTCCCATTTCTTCCGTCATCACAAGAGACAGTGATTATCATGAGGCATACCAAGACGCCTTTCTTTAACAATTGAAGGAGCCAGTAGAGTTTGACTGTAATGGGTAATCAAAATTTTTAGAAACATGTTAGGCCAAAGCTCCCCTACCTGTTCTAAGTACTTGGAAGTTAATGTGGAGACAAATAGCTGCAAAATGAATTTTTTTAGGAAACAATTGTGTCAAACCAACCTACTTCTGTTTTACAGCATGCCAGAGAAGAAGCACTGAATCTTGTGTCTTGACTTCAGGAAGTCTTCTGACCTTGTCACTCTTGACACTCTTGTGCGCAAAATTCTATGAAACTTCTTCACAGAAGGTAGTTATCAGTTTCCCTATCAGAACAGAGCAATATATAAAGCTGCCATATACTGCTTGTTCATTAATGATCACCACCTGCAAGGCACTGGCAAGTTGAGATGGAGGAAGTCAGATGCACTGGACAACACGATCTGAATTCAAAATTATCTCAACAACCTGGGGAAGATGAAATGGAATAGGCAGAAGTGCATGGTACTTCACGTAGGCAAGCTGAGTCAACTGCATAAATGAAGAATGAGGAGCAGCTGGCTAGGAAGCTGTTATACTGAATAGAGTCAGGGTTTGTACTGAACCACAGGCTAATATGTATAAGTCATGAGTTAAAAATGTCATACTGCTGTGGTGAATCCAAATACCATACTGAGTGTCAGCAAGGCACTTAAGGTAATATTTTCATTCTGCTAAACTTTTATAAAGATTCAACGGCCTCAGGGGTACAAAGCTATGTTGAACTTGGGGCCCTCACTTAAAAAAAAATATCTGGATCAGATGGAGATACTTTAAAAGGAAGTTACAAAAATTATTAGATAGCTAGAAACCATCATCTAAGATCACAGAGCATATAGAAATTGCATAGCCAAAAAATAACAGATAGAGATAAGCACATATTTTTAAAAGCATAAAAGTATCTGGAAGGAAAGGAAAATGGCCAGGGAAAGATGGGTGGATACATAAAAGTAAAATACATGGAGCCATCAGCATGTGCTACTTATGAAGTTCTGAGTTAGACCTGACACAACCAGAGTCCTCAGTCCAGAGCAACTTTTAGTTTATCCCTAAAGCCATGTAGGTTTGTTCTTCCTGTACTTAGACTTTTAAAAAGTGTATTACTTTTAAGTGCCTGGACACTGCACATATCCATAAAAATGACATTCTGAGTGAGATCAGGAAATCTCTGCTGTCTCCTAAAATAGTGCCTGAATTCTAAGCAAGAAAAACAGAGAAAGAGAAAAAAGCAATAGAAAAGAAGAATCCCTCACTTCCTTTAGATGCAGAGGCCATTTATCATTCTATCATTAATCTTCTCATTCTGGGGAAAGATTATGGGAAAAGTGGTAGCTCTTCAGTTACTTCATTATCTCCTTTGCCATGTGTCTTCTGAGAAGCTTCAGTGTTTTTCTGACCCAAACTTAGCAGTGAGATAACCTCTCTTCTTATTAACGTTGACAGAGGTACCTTGTCTCAACAGACTCCACAGATCTCTCTTCCTTTGGCATTGTACATCACAGAGTCCTTGTATGAACATCTCAAGGATATGCAGTAGCTGGCTTTGCAGCTGTGTCCTTTCAGGCTTTTCAGTCTTTCACATGACTCCATCCAACTTTTGGAAACGATATTAACCAGTTCTTCACTTTAAGAATTTACCATTCTTTAGGATGCCATACTGGCATCCATCCCCAGTGATGCTTAAAAAGACAGCAGTATTTCATAGCTTTAGTCCCTGTAAGAGTAACCTAGTTTTACACACACTTTTAAATAGGTTTGCTCTTAGAACTTTGGAGTGAGATTAAAAAAATATTTGAACTTGCCTCATTACCTGAATATTCACATTCCTGTCACATCCCCCTACTTGAATGTAATGGCGTCATAACAGTCAACTCAGGCAAATGGCTTTTAAGCTTAAGTAATTCTAGAGAATACTTTTTTTCATAAAAGCTAAAGCACAATAAATTATTAACTGCAGAAGCCAGGTGATCTATCTCTGTTTGCTTAAAAGAAATACTTAGCATTGAAAATACACTGGAAAGAGTGGAGGAGAGGAGCTTTGGAAACTGTTTATACCACTGAAGTCAGGAAAGAGGTATTCAGGACTCTGTCATTTAGTGATAAAATCCAGATTAGTTATCCAATCTTTTTACCACAAACCCTAAGAAATAAAGCATGTACCAAGAAGGTGTAGTAAAATAATAGAGTATGCATACATGATACATATAATAATCTAAGCTGAGATACTGGGGTTTTTTACCCTATATCCTGCCATTTGATTATGCAGTGTCAGTGTTATTCACTACCATACTAGTAATTTTGTTTCCTTTTTGGGTACTGTATTTTTGTGGTTTATTGCAGACTGCTTTCTGCCTTCCATTCACTACTGTATAGCTCACATTCTGCCCTCCCAGTTACAGCAGGAATATAAAGGGAGTAAGAGACTAATCAGAGGGAGCACAAAAAGAGACAGAATGTGTCCCTGAATGCTAAAACTCATCAAGAGAAGGCCTGCTGCCTTTTCTATTTTGAATGCACAGTTGGTGCCCAATATCAAATACTTTTCTTTTGGTAGTGAAGTCTATGGTTGCCTGCGCTGAAAGCATTATGATCCAAGCACTAATTCCTTTTCCCCTCCTCTATTCTACAAAAAGTTGTCAGTTTATCTCCTTAGGCTTTCGTGCACCTGTGTGCAAATTTGAAGTAGTTTAATCCTACTGCCTTTCTGACACCTGAACAAAACCCTACTCCCTGTATGGTTTAAGGGGCTGAGCAGATGTTTCCTCTAGGCAGAAAAGAGAACAGAGGTATTCAGGTCAACAGCATTGCAGAGAATAGTCAAGGGCAAAAACCTGAGATGTAGCAACTAGTTAAAGATTTCTGGCAGGCTTACTGGAAGGTAGACGAGACCAGGACAGCATCTGCTAACTCGTCACTAGTCTCCTCCTAGCTAAATATATGTGTGAAGAAAGAGGTGAACAAGGATGTTTGCATATGTACAGAAGATTAAGTATAACTGTAGATATTTACACATGCAAAAGGAGGAGCATGCTTTCAGTTGGATCTATCTGGCAATGCACAAATATGCCACAGTAAGTTAATGTCTCCAGAGGCCAGGAAGAAGGGGTACATGAGATGACATCCAGGGTGCGTTAGGCATTTATAATTGCTCTAAAATTTAGAAGCATCAGACACAGGGAAGCCAGAGAAAGCCTAATAAAGGAGGAAGTTAAAGCAGAAATAATACATATGTTTTTTTTCCAATCAAAAAAGACTGAAACACTCTTGAAAAAATAGTGTTCATTTCATGGCCAAAAGCCATAAGAACAGATTCTGAAAATAATGTCCTTAAATAAAGAACTAGCAAAAAGGAAGGAATATTAAAGCCATTAGTTATCTACCACATCTTAATATCAACAGTGGAATTTCAGCTGTCATGAAGCAATAATATCAGAAAATGCAGGTCATGGCAACAAAGAAAAATCTACAGATCTAGGTACGTAACTAAAATAAAAGAGATTGCATCAAGACATGCTTCACAAACAGCAGTGGAGATTCAGTCCAAGGTCCCTGGGTTTAAGAATAAATTCTCATAAACCTCTAGCACTCAGGAAATGTAAAAATTGCAGAAGCCTGTAGTCCCATTTAGAAACATGATTTTGACAGTTTCCGATGTCTCACACCTGCACTGTACTTTCACAAGGATGAAGAAGCAATTACAATAGCAATATAGTTGATCCTGACTTCTGCTTTCTTTTGTCTTGTAGTGTTATGTGGCAAGGATGACACATCTTTCCTTGTGAGATAGCTGTGTTGATCTGTACAGAGATGTCCTTTTTATGTTTCAACTTATACAACAGCATTTTTTCAGGAATAGGTCAAAAACCTCTTCCTGAGGTTTCTAGGAATAAAGGTTTTATTTCTGCCATCCTGATGAAATATTTGCCTGTATCCTTCCCTTAGATGTTGTGGGCCTTCATGCAAATATCTGAGCAGAAATGAGACCCTCCTGCCATTAACTGCTTGCAGTTTTTGCCTCATTTCAGTCCTTTTCAACCACCAGAACAATACTTTATCAATAATAAACATGTCTGGAGTAATTTAGTTGCATACATTCTTCTGTTCCCACACTCATAACCTGAGACCCCCGGAGAAGGTTTCTTTTCTCTGAGGTTTGGCCTCTGTGTGGGTTCATTGTGATGTGACAGGGCCCCGGAGGTACTTTCCCTGAAACATATTCTCTATTCTTCAAATAGTTTCTCAGAAAAGACTTTAGGAAATTCAAGAATGACTTTTTTTTCTTTCCACAGTTATCTAAAAACTTCTGTTTTCTCTAGCAGATTTGGCTGGCAGGCAGTAACCTTGCTGTTTACTGAAGCTTCACCAAGAGTCAGAGGACCCCTTACTGCCCACAAGTTCTTATGAGAAAGTGTTTTGCAGGCCTGAGAGGGAAGGATGGCTAGGTACCAAAACACTGTATAACTCTTAAGTGTTGGACAGTAGTACTGCAAATCATTATGGACTTGGAATCAGTAAAAGCCATTATTTCACCACTTTTTGGAGATCATGTACTGCCCCTACTCTGACAGACACAAAAGGTCAGCATCCTTCTCTATTTCAAATGGATGCCAGTCATAAATCAGGAAGATGCATGGTATTCCCTATAAATCATGCACTATGTGCCCCTTCGTGCTATTATAAAAAGTATCTGCAGAATATGGCTGGATGAGGTGTTTGATGTGTTTACATGTCTTCCTTTTCTGTAGCTTTCATTCAATGAAATGTGTACATTTGTTATGAAAGTTATTAGATCATAGATGCCCAATCAGCACTCTTCTCTCCAAAACTGTTCAAGTAATTTATTTATATGACACTTAACTGCAATATTCTACCCAGTGCACATAAAAAAAAAAAAGCAGGCAATTCAGTACTCAGATGTGCTGTTAAGATCTTGTAGGATCTTATGGCTGGATGAGGTACTGAGGGGCATGGTTTAGAGATTGGTGGTTGGACTCAATGATCTGGTGGGTCTCTTCCAACCTGGTGATTCTACAATTCTATGATTCTATGACCTCTCTCATCTAAGCAAAGTCTTGGTAGATTTTTCAAAACTGCCTTTGTATCTGGGTGTTGAAAATTAGCAAGCAAATTTTCTGATTTTAATGTTCTTTTAACCTGAGCTGCAAATATTTACCTTAGCTTACAAAGATGATTCAGCACAGCATACATAGCAATAAGAGCAGAAACATTAACTTTGCTAGCATCAGACTGACTCATGGTACATTTTCATGTCTATTCAGGATACTAAAATTATATTAAATGTAACCTGTCCATTTTCTCAATATTGGCTGAATATTTATGATAAATTTTTAGGGGACCCAAAATGAGGTAAGCAAAGGATAAAATTACCCTTGATAACGTTATTCCGGAAATGTGGAGGGTTTGGTCAAGAAAAAAGATCCCTGCTTGCATCTTCTGAAAATGACACATGTTCCTAATGATGTCAATATTTTCCAAACTGCCTTGACCAGCCAGCACAGTGAAATGTTTCCACTTGAGACAGGTGCTTATATAACCCAAGAAAATTAACATCTTTCCTGTTTATGTAGTCATAGGAAAAAAAAAAATCTCATTAGGATATAGGTCCTATCTCTGACTGCATTGCTCTTCAGGAAGCTCTTTCCATCAGACTTTGTACAGAAAATGCAAGTAGTGGCCTTGCATACTTGAGTGACAGCCATTTTCACTGTGTATTTTCTGACCTGAAGCTGATTCCTCAGCAACTGGTGTGTGCCTGGTACAAACTAGACTTCCAGTTTTCTGGTGATGTTCACCACTCTCTTTTTGATTGCCAAAGTTATCTTGCTTTCTGCTTCTGAGCTGTTGAGTTGTAGTATAGACTAAATCCTTCCTGGCCAGAAGTTTGGCAGCCATTCCAAACAGACCTAGGTTTGCATGAAAGTGGTCCCATCAGTTAGTGCTTGTTTCATAGGCCCTGAAGTATCACTTTTCATTTTGTAGCTGATAGAATTCTACACCAAGCAACATTATTTACTTGTTCACTTCAGTAAACTCTATATCCTCTTCTCAATGTCTTCAAATGATGTTTTAGTTATACTTATTGAATTTCTGCACTTGCAGAAGAAATGCCTAGGATGTCTGTAGATCAAACACAAGAATGCTGCAGATCTGTTCAGTGTCCTTACAGGTAGCAGAAAGACTAGGAGTAGGGAGGAACACCAGAATATTTTCAAAAGGTTGAATATTTTAGGAATGTTCAGAAAACCTTGTAAGACAGAAAAAAATATAATTAAGAATATAACACTCATCTGGCATCTTGTTATACGTTGCAGCTGTTTCCCTGTGCATTCTGGGGAACAAAGCCACCCAAGATATGTGGAACACAGAAATATTTGTCATAGGGCACTTAGTCTTTGTCATGCTCATCAGCTGGTAGTAGCAATATAGGAGTGTCAGTGTTAGCACCCAAAGTGCACAGGCACAATTAAAACTGCAGTGCTGTTTACTAATAAAGCTACAGGAAGTTTCTTCCAGAAGGATATTTGGCTGATCTTGGCAGAGATGTAGATCTATGCACACCAAAGTGTGCTAACTTATGCTTTTTAGTGAAAGTGCATTGGTCGAACTTAGCTTTCTTATTAAAAAACATAAAAAAAAAAAAAAGCAGAAGAAAACCAGCAAAGGAAACAAACAGAAGAAGCCTACCCAACCAATGGCAAGGCTTTTAAAAATTTCTTTTCAGTGAAGACAGTTTACAAAATGTGCATAAAACCAAAAGAATACTAGCCTGGTCTGCAATCACGATTTGCACTGACACCAAGGTGACACACTGAGACCCTCCTCCAGCTCATGATCAAAGGACTGAAAAGAGCAGTTCACAGGAGGGTACTGTAATAAAGGGTTCTTAAGACATTAGTGATTTGGTCCTGAAGGAAAAGAAAACTAATACAAATATTTCTTAACTATCTGGTAGATGTGAACTTGTTTGAAGTTTTAAAAGTAGGAAGAACATAAATGATGTTTCAGGCATTTTATTTTTATTTTCTTTTTAAAAAATCATTTTTGAAGGGACAGCATGTACCAATTATAATCCTTTAAGATGGCAAAAGTCTTTAAAATAAATTGTCAAGGGAGATCAAAGACTGAATCAGGAATGTAGGAAATGCTATGTCATATCCAATAAATAATGGATGGTACTTTAGCATGTTGCTAAATGTATCCCGGATCTGGTCTTTTTGATAAAGCACNCTTAATCAATTGTTGGGACTGGTAAGTCCTTGTAGTATTTATTGGCAAGGATGAAAGAAATGACACAGACAGGCAAGGAAGGAGCTGAGAGCAGTGGCAGTACAAAGAACTCATCTATAAGCAAGATATGCATAGCAGAAAAATGTGGTTGCCTGTACAGCTCAACCAAAAAAAAAAAAAAATCAGGTGCAATCTCACTGCAGACCCCTCATTTTCTACTTGTTGCTTAGAATTTTCTGGAGTGTTATGGTTTCTTTTCTTCAGCTTGGTACTGTCAGGTATCACATCTTTAGCAGGTCAACTGGGTTTTTTTTTGTAGATTACATCTGAGCATGTACTGCTCTTACAGTTGTCCTGAGCAACAGTGAGTAATCTGTCCTCTGCCTTTTCCAAAACTGACACATGGTTTGAAATACATTTTTTTAGAAACCCCATCCCCACCCCCCCAAGAAGATTCATCAAGTGGTAGCCCTGGAAGAACTTATTGCAGACTGAGAGCAAACTTTGCATCTTTACAAATTGTCCTCTCTTTCACTATACATGCCTAAACTTGTGTCTGCTG
Organism: Piaya cayana; assembly: GCA_013389865.1. Classification (NCBI taxonomy): domain Eukaryota; kingdom Metazoa; phylum Chordata; class Aves; order Cuculiformes; family Coccyzidae; genus Piaya; species Piaya cayana. The sequence continues at coordinate 63,799 of WAAB01008205.1, forward strand.
TATTTTTCAGGAAACCTGACATGTCTTTGGAGGCTGCAGCTGGGCTACATCACTGCTATGCATTACACAGCTAAGATCTGGTAGACATTGCTGTTAGTCATGTCCCTGAAGAGCAAAGCTTAACGTCACTGGTAGGAATACTTCTGTCTTCCAAGTTATCACCACTGATAATAAGCTTATTAAGGAATATAAAAGCTTGCCCGTTAATGTTTCTGTATACTTACATATCACAGGGATAGAGTTGTCCTGGGATGGATACCAGGAAAATTTATGTGGTGGTTGTGTTTCAGTAGTGTAGTAGGTCATTACAGCACAGAATGTCTTAGAAACTGATATAAGTTTTGCAACAGGCAGCACAGCTAGCAGTCCAATGGGTGGGTGGGTGAATAGCTTAGTGAATATGAATCATGTGGTGGGAGTGAATGTTCTCATCTGATGATAGACACTTATCTAAATGGGGTCCTCATTGAAATGTAATGAGCTAAAAATAGTAGTTATTTTAGCACAATAAAACAGTATATGAGCTGGTGAAAGACAAAAAAGGAGTTAGTAGAACACATTCCTATGAGTCAGAGACAACATCTAGCTAGTTTTAGAGGGAAGTTCTGGGATTCTTTTCTTGATGAACTCTCTGGAAGTCACTCCTCATCTACATTTTCTTCACAGAAGCAGACTTTCCCAGGGTAAGAAAACATATTATATGTTTGGTTAAAGTTAGAAAAAGTAGAAAAATGAATGAAGAAATCAATAAATTTCTATTTGGCTAAGTATTGCTATTTCAGAATACTGATTTTGCTTGAAATCTCATTATTTAGACAAGGAAGAGTGTATGATCATGTTGTGTTTTATTCCTGCTTCCACTTCTGAAATTTTTCTCCAGTCGAGCCAAGATTATATCGAGTAGGAGACCTCAAAGATTAAAGTCTTGTTTTGCGAAAACACAGACCTGGAGTCCTTGCCTCTATCAAGGGCACAACATCAGCTCAACAGCTGATGGCTTTGTAGGATTCTTCTCTAAGCAAATCCAGAGCATAACAGAAGTGCTAAGGCTGGATTTTTAAAGAAGGAACATTTTAAGGGCTTAAATTATGTACAGAATTAGGAGTATTCTGGTAACAGAGGGATGGTGAAACTTCCCTCTGGAAAAATTTGGCCCTCATGGAATTAACTGTGTCCTGCCTTTTCCTTTCAGCCCAGCAGATGAAGCCAAGTCTTGTTTGGAGATAAAATTATTCTCATGACTCCTTTTTTATCCTTTTCTTCTTTTCACTATTGTTGTCTCCACCTTACCATAGATCTCAAGGAGATTGAGTTCAGTATTCCAGAACAATTCCATGAATCCTCTGTTGAATGATTGTAGTGTTTGTGCATCACTTTGTGGTACTGCTGTACAAACTATGCAAAAATAAGCACCTGAAGGAGTCTCAGTGGAAGATTATTATTTCATAAGCATCATAAATTTTTTTATTAAACTGTCTTATTTCCTAGCTACCATTGGCAAGTTTCCTCTTCCAATGTCCCTTCTTCACTGTCTATGTCAATTTTCACCTTGGAATTCTCCAAGATCTTTACTTAGCTGCTTTCTTAAGTGGACAGAGGGATGCTTTAGTATATCTCATTACTCTCTTAACTGCATGGGAGCAAGGGAAATGAGAAGACCCAAACCAGGTGAGTGCAAGTCAGTGGCAGATTCTGTTTTCTCTCATCTGTATTCTTCCATGAGTTACACTTGCAGCTCTGTACCTACTACTTGTCTGCTGAGCCCTGGCCCAAGTTAGGACCTCGTCTGCCAGAGGCTTGCAGTGACAGCTTAGTGAAATTATTCTTCGGTCATTATGTGCAGAGAAAAACAAGTGAGGAGATTTAAAACATGAATAAAGAAACCAACCAAAATCAGGGTTGACTGCATCTGTCTACCAAACAAGATTGTGGGAATTGCCATGACCTAGTAGACCACTAGCCCATTATAACGTCTTGTGTCCAAACTCAAATTCTGGCCAGCATTAGATGCTTCAAAGTGCATAACAAGGCACTTTGCAGCAGGCTTGCCATAGTAGCAGGAGGTGTGTCTATTAATAATAACTTACTTTTTTAATATTTCCTGTTGGATTTGCCTTGGAAGCTTAAATCGTTACATGTATTTCAGTAGAGTCCTTTCTCCTAACCTTTCCCCTGCTTCAAGTTTGTCTCTCCTACTGCAATAGCAGTTTTTTAGCCATTGTAGCTAAGCAGTTGAAGGATTCACTTGCAGGGAGAAATATGTGTTCTCTTAATAGTAGTTTATTTCTGTAGGGATTGGAAGCTGAAGGAATTCATCTGCAGTTATATCTACTCTTTGGCTGTATGTAGTAACTTCTCAGGCAGGTCATGTACTCCATTCCACTGCTATCTGCTGTTTCTCAGTTTATTTTTGTGCATTTTGCATTATCATTTGTTAAATATATTCCAACCTACAATCTATCTTAGTCAGCAGATTTAGGGCCTTTGTGTTTCTCTGCATATCCAGGGAATTCATAAATAAATCACTGCTCCTAGGAGTTATTTTTAATGCAACAAATATTTTAAATAAAATGAAGAGGGGCTTGGTCAATATCGTCTGGACTCTCCTGTGCAATAAAACATTTCCCACATGGTCTCCCAGGTGGTAGGAGAATCTTGATTCAATTCAGTTTTCTGTACTTGCTGTTTTTAATTTTTAATATGTATTTTTTTCATTTAATTCAGGCTCTGCTGGTTAAATTTCATGTGTTGGAGATAATGCAGGCAGCAGTCAAAATTATTTCTCTGACATTTTTGCATTGATTTTTGTTGGTAGGTTTTACACAAAAATACTCTTTCTGAAATATTTTATAGGTTAGATAATATAGAATAAGATAAAAACACCCCAAGAACTGTCTATAGTTCAAGTTTGTTAGGCAGTATTTCCTTGATATTAAAAACCAGAATCTGTTTTTAATTAGATGTTTCCTAAACTACATTGATTTACTGTGGTGGAAAACAGCCTTAAGATAATACAGACATGTCTTTCCCTTAAAAACTCTTAAAAATAGAGTTCTTTGAAGTGAGGAGAAACATTTGCATAAAGATCTACGTCTCCATCCAACTTTTATAGATCCAAACCTGATCTTATGCACACGTGAAGGTGGATAGTCTGCTACCAGTGAGATAAGCCATACTTGCTCAACTTGCCTGCCTTACCTAATGACGTTCCTAATTATTACTAGTTTCTCCATTTGGGCTCTACTGTAAATGGGCTACTTTGCTGCTCAATGTAAATAGTCATGCCTTCATGCTCTTCTGGATCAACACCACAGCACTTATCCCTAGCAAGGTGGTATCATAACCCTTGGCTTTGTTGTCCCTCCTAGGTGCTGTGTGGGCCAGCAGTGGAGCTACTCTTGGCACTGCACATGACATGTTTTGGCGTCTTGACTGCAAACACTTTGGAGTGAAAGCCCTTTGCCCATCAATTTGTATATCACTCTCTGCAGGATGAGTCCTCCACAGTGATGGGAGTCACCGAGCACTTAGGTGATAATGCGTAATAAATAATCACGGAGTAAAAAATTGTTGCAAGGCTTGAGTAAATTTGAGTCAAATGGGAGGTAATTGTCACAACTTACTTTAAAAACAAAACCAGTGGTTTTTAACAGAGCTGTAGCTATTGTGCTCCATTATTGCAATCAAGTTTCTGTCAAGAGCTGAGAAAGGCTGGGAGCTCACAAGGTCCCCTCTTAATAGAGAAGTAACACTCACTTTATGTATGTGAAATAATTCTGCAGGTTTAACAAATTATAAATAATTGCTTGAATGAAAAATGATTGAATAATGCATTCAAGGGACAGTTTTCATATTAGTGAAAGGATCTGGTGTACATTCAGAGGAATTCTCTGCCATGTTATTTAGCAGCAGGGATCAGAAGTATTCATTTTCTCACAGTAAGATGCACCTAACACTTTTCTTCATTTGGAGACAATTAAGAATGTGGAGGGACTATTTCAGTGGAGTGAGTCATGCCATACTTATTGGGGAACAATAAGATTACTTTGATTTCTGAAGCAAAGCTAAATCTCCAGACTACTTATTTTTAAATAACTGCAGACTATATATAAATTGAGATAATCGGATTCTAGAGATTTTTCTCTGTTTCTGAACCAACAAAAAGATGACACATCTGTTTGCTGTGTCTGAACAAAATGAAGAGAAACCCAACAACTGAGAGAAAGTGAATTAAGTTTTAAAAGTACAATGATATTTGCGCATGTGTGTTAATATTCTCAGTGTGTTTATTTGAGGTGCTCCCAACAATGGTAAGTTATTTTTATCTGAGGCTGTGGACAGACCTTTGCAGCTTGTGCTTCTTTATTACTTCATCAAAATACAGTTCTGATATGTATAAATTTTGTAAGAAGGAAGAATATACCTTGCCAGTGTGTCTACCCTTACCTATTTGTTTTGTTGCAAGGTTACTATGCATTGTAAGTGTGGTTTTAAAATATGTGGCATGCCTCTGCCTCCAGCTGGGTGGACATAACTCTCGTGAATGTTGATTCCTCTTCAAATAAGAACAAGACTTTCAAATACTCATCTTTCTGCATTTTTGGCCAAAATGCCACCGTCTTATAAATGTTTTACCAGACAGTCCATTTGCTTAGACATCTACAGCAAAAGAATATAGCTGAAAAAAAATGTGTCTATACTTTTCAGGTTTTATAACTTCATTTCATGGCCTCAAGCTCTGCCAGGGGAGGTTCAGGCTGAACGTCAGAAAAAAAAAAATTCATGGAAAGGGTCATTGGGCACTGGAACAGGCTGCCCAGGGAGGTGGTTGAGTCACCTTCCCTAGAGGTATTTAAAAGATGAGTGGATGAGATGATGAGGGGCATGGGTTAGTGGTTGATAGGAATGGTTGGACTCAATGAACCTGTGGGTCTTTTTCAACCTAGTGATTTTGTGATTGGCTTAAACAAAATTTCACATGAAATTGTTCATGTGAGTTTCAGTGCTAAAAAATTTACAAATAGAAATTCTGATATCACAAACAGATTCTGGGCAGAATTAGAGATTCACTGAAATTGGAGGCACTAGTAAAAACATTTGATAATATTTAAAATTGTAGTGGGACTCTCCTGTGTAGCTTTTGTGGCTTTCTTAACTCATCTTCTTGTTGGGAGATATTTGTCCTTCAATGAACTTCAAGTGCAGTAAAACATTATAAGGAAAGAAGAGGTCAGTTTTGATCAGAGGAACAGTTTTGCAGAGATGTGAGGACAGAGTATATGGACTGAATGGAGTGAGAGGGAGAGCATAAAAAAAAAAAAAAAAAGGAGTATCAACTTTCTGTAACTACAGCAAGATAGGACAATGAATTTGTCCTAAAGGCAGGGAAAGGAGAGGAGCAGGGAAAGTGGGATGAGGAATTTTAATAGCTGTGAAAGAAAAAACTGGCTTAACAGTAAGAGTAATGAGAAATGATCAAATGATCAGCTACATGACACAGGTAAAGAGGTAGCTGTTAAGGAAAAGAAGGTTGTACAGAGGTAGCTACAGGCAAAGGAAGATGGAGAGATAATTTCATAGGAGTAAATCACAAAGGAATATGTATTTATAAAGATTATTTTTTATACATTTTTCCATTAAATTTCAGCTCAAATAGATTTAATTTAGGTGTTTTCACTTTTTAAGGATGGATGAGGCAGTTCTTTGCAATGTCCATCTGAGAAAGGAGTTTTGCAATATTTGCTAGGAAGTACAGGATTTTCAGAAGATAGTATTGCCTGCCAACTGTCAAGCATTCAAGAGAACCTGAAGCATTTTGAAGCATCAGTAAAGTAGCCAGTGATGCACTGTTTGAATTCTCAAAAAAATCAGACATCATTTTTGTAGAAGTAATGGCTAGACATTGGACGCTTTTTGACTGTGTGTCTTCCTGTGGTCATAAGCATTTAAAAATCAGCCCCTCAACAAAATATCTCCTTCTTTTCTCCTGTCTTTTTTTTTTTGTTTTTCCTTAGTTTTATTAAAATAAAACAATCTAAGAAAATAATATTAATTTATTCTAGTCATTCTTGATGAAAGTACTACCATAGGGACTGATAACTTAATCCACATACTACCAGCAAAGCTGGACAGAACAACAACAACAAAAAGCTATGAGTTCCAGCAGCATTAGGATAACTTTGCTTAATAAGATTCCTTTTTATTTGTCTTACTGTGCTGATCATTGTGATCCTAAACATAGAGGAACTGAGGAAAAACAATTTACTTATCCAATTTCTTAGGGGAAAAAAAGCACAAGAAAAATACTAAAATTCAAACCCTAAGAAGGTAGGGAGCTCACGACTCCGTATCCAGCTGTGAGCCATTACTCACATGAGTAGTCACACTGATTGCAGTAGAACTATTTGTGGAAGCTTGGGCTTATGCCTAGAGGCAGAGCCAACAAATGGCATAGGAAACAGGCATCAGTTTAAGGAAGTAGTCTGTAGCAAGGAAAGGCTGTTCTGCCTGTGTTGGAGGAAATCAGCATAGACTTACTCCTGTACTCCTACAGTCTAATTCTCCGGTCATTCTAACATGCTGTGAGGGCAGTTATTTCTTTATTACCTTGAGTCATTTGNATCTGTAGTCCTTTGTGCCATCCAGAGAGCCTTAAAGTTTTGCTGCATTCCTATTATAGACAAATATCAATTTAGAACTCCTGGTGCCCTTCCTGACCCTCCAGCAATCCTGATCTCCATGTTGTATGCACCTGCAGATGTGACTCTTCAAATCTGGCCTGTTGCTTATGCTGCTAAACTGAATTTTCTTGAAGGATCTTTGGCAGGACAAAACTGAATTTATATCTGAGAAGCCTTGAGCCCTCTCATCTGTAAAAAAAGGTAGGTGGAGAAGTCAAAATCAAAATCCAGTGTATAGTGTTTCATATGTGAAATGAGTTTTGTGAAATGCGCAAAAATGGGCTATGGCGTAGAACTTGAAGATCCCAGATAATAGCTCAGAGCCAAAAGAGTAAGGCATGATGTGTTAAATCTCCCTGCTAAGAACTACTCACCCATTCCAGTTATAGAGGTGTCTTATCAAGGGGTTGAAATATGATCTAGAACTTAATCCTCAGACTGGTTTTATAGTTGCAGAAATTTATGGTCACTTAATCAGGAAGCACGACAGATAAAAGGAACTCAAAATGAATTTGTAAAACTGGATGGATAAATTGCCTAATCTGCTTCTTTATTTTTACTTTCCTTTTTTCCTATTAGTATCCTTAATATTCCTTCAATGATGATTTCTTTCCAGTATAGGATTCAATTGAAAAGATCTAAAAGTGACATACAACAAGATGCAGTTGGAAGTTTTGACCAGCTTTAAAGTACCCCTCAAAAGCCAATGCCTCATTTTAGGAAAATATTTTTATTCAATAAAAGATTCAGACAAATGGTTACCTTTTTTTGTAAAATACACATGGATTAGAGCAGGTGCTTCATTGCTTTCATGAATCAGAGACTAATATCATAAGAAGTAACTAATTAAAATTTCATTTCTTTTGTCTTTAAATCCTCAAAGTATATCTGCAGGGAATCCAGACAGTTATCCAATTCAGTTAATATGTAATTTGGTAAGATAGCAGGCCCTTGACATAAATTCTCATGCTTTATATTTTTCTTACCTCATCTGAATTGTTCTTGTTTATTGCTGGGTTTTTATTTCTTTGTATATTGAGCTAAAGGTGATCCATGATTCAGTTTTGTTGTTTAAGGGCCTGTTTGACATTCAAGACACTCAAGCACAGTGCTCTGTCCCAGCTCTAGAAATCTATCTTTTCAGGTGAGTGACTAGAGTCACCAGGATTACTGCACCCAGTATCCACATTTATTTTTGTAAGAACAAGATGTCTAGACAGTTCCTCAAAAAACATTGCTTAGCCCATTAGAGGTCTACATTATTATAAGTAAAACCACTCAAATAAGATCTGTTTATGACTGTGTCTCACAGAATTTCATCTTGATAATTACTTAAGTTTGATCAGCTGTGTTCCAACACACAAAGAAAGGTTTTCTCCCCTATCTCACATGTGTGGCAAAAGCCACTGTGTGTCAAAGTATAACTACCTTATGCTTTCTTATACAAAAGATGGTAGATCATGGCAGACATACTGTCTCTTTTTATTTTCCCTTACTACCAGGCTGAAGAGTAATATGCCTTCTGGCTTCCTCCCCCACTTCTTCTGATCTAGTTACTAGTTAGTTACTCAATATGAACTGAACTATTTCTAGCATTGAAAGTGAGAGCCTCTGATCACTCCTGAGTACCTGCCACTTGATCAAACACCTTCCTCAGAAGATAAAGAATATGGGTTCAAACAATCTTTAATGACATTCTCCCTCTATCTTTCTTCAAACTTAAAAAAGTCTGCAGACCTACTAGGCTTTGCATCTGCTGAGCCCAGCAATCCCACAATGTGTCACATTGAATCTGTGTGGCATCAGCACATTCAAGACATGTTGAACTTGCAGCACATTTGTTCTAAATTGATCCTGAATCTACAATGGCATTTGTCTGGCACATTAGGGAATCCAGATTTTCTGCTCAGGTGGTCAAAATCCTTGGGTTCTGCTGACTGGAAAAGTAATTTGTCTGAAGAAAACCTAGGCAGTTTGATTCAAAGGGAAAGGTACTCCAGGCGTGCAAAAAGCCTGGTTTTGCATATGCAAGGAGTTAAGTATACTGAAGACTCAAAGTCTATGTGGTAGACGTTTTCAGCTAACCACACAGTCATTAAATACAAGGCAGCCATTACCACAGCTTCTACATTGTGGAAAACAGCAGACCTGGACACAAATATTCCAAGATTATGGAGAGTGTCCTAACCCTAAATGGAGATCAAAGAGGCAGCTTCTCTGTAAAGCATCTGTATATCTTGGAGAAGAGTAACTTGTAATGTCTTTTAGGATGCTTACTTGCTTCAAGTGACTCCTTCAGCAAGCTGAGGTTGTTGAAAACCTGTAAATAGTCACCAATCCCTTCCAACATGCTGAATACACTCTTGACCCTGAGCAAGAGATTGCTGTAGGTAACAAAGTTATCTAAAGGCTGGGAACTGCAGCATGGGCTAGGAAGTTGTGGCTTTATGGATGGCTGAGCTCACCTTTTGCTTTTCATCCAAAAGAATGTGAGCTCACTTACTCCTCCTTCATAAACAACTTTTGTACTCGTCAGATGCTTTGGAAGTTGTGGTCCACCTTTCCTCTTTTAGTAGGAGTTTCAGAGCAGCTCACCAAATGTCTTGTGCAGTTCTATGCTGGTGTTCAGTATATAAACTGCAAGAAAAAAAAAACTTTTTGTCAACAAATGCTCGCACTAAAAGACAGTGAAGAGCTCAGATATTCCAGTAACAGAGATGATATAAGTATTGTAGACAAATTTAGCTAGAATGTTTCATCTAAACTAGATAAAAAATTCAGACAATGTAGTATGTTAAGATTCTAGAGTGCAGCATCATTCAATTTTGTACTATGTTTTGACCACAGCTGGAGAGCTCAATGATAAAAAAAGCTATGGATTGGCAAAACTTAATACCCTCAGAAAAGTGAATCTTTTTAGGCAGTTATTGCATGTATTCATGCATTCATCATGCAAATGCATGTGGTTCCACATGTAATCTTGATTTCCACATACCAAACAGGGCTTTTTCCATCTAGACAGATTTGTGTTGAAGTCAGATGTGAGCAAGACTGGGCATATTTGTTATTAGTCATTTTAGACTGATAATTACTTTAATTCATTAATATTTGCCTAAATGCATGCTTATTAGTACAAATTCTGAACAGTTATTTTTATTTTTAAAGAACAAATCTGAATTATTTTTGGAATTTTATGCACTGTGATATAGTGTATGTATGCAAAAATACTTTTATAACAGATATTTTTCTGGTTTTCGGTACTCTAATCACTGCTATGTTCTAGAAACCATTTTCCTACCCTATTCTGTAAGATAAGGCTGTTAAACATCAGTATTTATAAAAGGACAGATTACCAACTCCGGCTGCTCAATGAACCTTCTCGGTTTAAAGCAGGTAAAAATTCTAATTTTCATTCTATTTTCCCTGATTGCTTTTTCTCCTTTCTGAGGAGATGTCATATTTTTGAGTTGATGAAAATTTTTAACTATTATCAAAAATACTTCTTAAGCATCATCCAAGTTGGGGCAGAAATTGCAAAAGTTATGAAGTTTTCAGTAAAACTAAAAAGTATTTATCTCCCACTGGTTTAGTTTATAAGAATTAAATATGAGGTGACTTTGTCAATTCAGCAAGAGAGGCTACAGCTTAAAATAATGTGTCTTGAAACAAAATATTTAAATAATAAGTTCCCATTTTCAGACTAGTTTTGCACACTTATGCAGATATGTAATATTTAGCATATGCACATTAAGTGACTTTACGTATATATGCATGCATGTGCATATATATATGTGTGTGTGTACACACACACACACACACACACTCAAATACAAATAGATGCAGTTGTAGGATTCTTTGAAAAGTAATATTAGGTTTCCTCTGGAACAGTTAACAGTCTATTTCAGATGATTTGTATTGATATATTTAGGAGCAATCACCTTCCATTTTGATTTTAGAGCTACCTTAAGATACAAGTATTTCCCAAAATTTTAATATGGAATCTAATGTATAAATATAAATATTATGTGGTTAATAGACTTGCCTTTTGTGGATTATGCATATATGACACTTTTTTTCCCCTGTAGGTTTAGATTTCCCAGTCTTATTTAAAATAATGAATGTGGTATTGGATATCATCCACTAAAATATGTTATTTAAAATATGATACATAATATGCCCATGAAACACATTTTCCTGATGAGAGAAAAAATTACCAAGACAGAATAAAAATTGTAAGTCACACATGAATTACCCAGAGAATGAAATCTACTTGTATTGTATGATAACTTTTATAATGATAGTGGTCTTATTGAAGATCTTATATTGCTAGATCTAAACTACAGCTGCTTACATGAACTTAGCACAACACAAAAATGTTGGAAGGGCAGTGAATTCAATCCTTCATAATGGTAAAGTTATTGACATAAAGCAACCATTTCTGTGGAGTATGTATTGACTGAGGAAAAAAAATGTGTTCTTGTCAGCAAGTCATTGGGCTGAGAAGGTTCTGGGTTTAGTCATTCTGTGTGTTCTCTAGATGGTTGACCCAGAAGACACTCAGATCCAAAGTGTTTGGATAGAAGACACAAACCTTGTTAGTGTCCTGGAGCGTGGTATTGGGGAAAACTTGACCAGCTGCCCAAAGCATGCAACCTTGTTCAGAGTGGATGAACTGTGTCTGGCTGAATCTGCCTCTTTCCATCATCCTGTAATGCCATTGACCTTTTAAGCTGTGACTTTACTTCTTTTTTTGTCTTAAACATTTTCTCTGAAGCCTGGCCATTTGTGCCCCCAAAGACTGGTCTTAGGATATCACCTGCGAGCCTGACCTGTGGTGTCAGGTTCAATGGGGAGGGAAGTGCAGGAGTAAGCACCACTCCCCATCAACTGGCTGAGATCACAGTCCAGAGCCAGCTGCTATGGAGGACAAGGTGCAGCAGAAGGCACTGTCCCTCCACTCCTCACACCCACCTGACTACCTTGGCTGGACTCTCCCATGGGAGCTTCTGCACACAAGTGGTAAGACCACCCCACATGTGCTGATGGAGCATGGACTGGCCTTATAAAATAACTCATAAGGAGCCAAGCGGTGCATGCACTCATCACTCCAATCAGACCAGCCTGGATCACACAGCCTGGAAGAAGTTGCTGCTGCAGTGACACATGTTCCTGAGGAACTGATGGCTACGCATGGAAGTAGTGAGTTTTTCCCTTCTTTCTCCCATCACTCACTCACTCTATGTATCATTTACCTTACTGTGCTGTCTTGACTGGTATCAGGGTGCGTCGGATCAAATCTGAATGGCTTTGACTGTGTTAAGGAATCAGATTGCAATCTGAACAGATTGAAATCTGTTTTCAACAAATTTGGGAAGTTGCACTCCCATATCTTGGCTGTGCACCTGAGTTTTTTGGTCTGTTTATTTTGGTGGAAGGCAGAATAAATTTTGCTTTTGATTTTCACCCTGAGAGTGACCTTGTCAGCCTCTTGATCACCATACAGATAAATGAACCACCTTCTATTGACTGTGAAGGTCAAGATAAGGCCTGGACATGAGTGTGTAGCTCTTGGTTCCGGGGCATGACAGACCTGACTGAATAAGCAGGCAAGAATCTTCCTAGAGTAACACAAAACTTAAGTGTGTTTTAGTGTTGCAGTCTGGATCAGGAGTGTGATTTTGAATCAAATCCCCCAGTTATCCTCACTTATTTATGTGATGAGCTTCAGTTTGCACCATAAAGCAGCCTCAGAGCACACAAACTGGAATCCTCTGGCATGAAATTAAGCAGGAAGATGCCCTCCAGCATGCTATCAAGAACTCAGCCCACAGGGCTGAATTAATTACCTTAAAGTAAAACCCATTGAATACTCATAGTGTGAACTCCATATCTTTGCCACCAACTGGCTTACCCAATAAATCTCCTCCTACTGAGGTGGCTCTACATAGCC